>CAXIVR010000191.1:0-24363 GCA_964035755.1 Teleogryllus oceanicus | reverse complement strand
CCAGGCTAAAATTTCCAGTGAATAGACAGGGAATCGCCTCTTTTTCGAAGTTTAGACCTAAGTTTCTCATTTTTGCTGAATTTAGAAAAATGCCTTAAATAGAGTTCTCATTAAATTTCAAAAATTACAATCGTATTTTAGTAACGACGGTAGTTTGATTATTTTTACTATGTAAGCAAGGGTGAAATATTTAAATGGCTGTATCGTAATCCCTATAAACCTTACAGGCTGAAATTTTCATAGTGAATAGACGGGAATCGCCTCTTATTTCGAAGTTTTGACCTAGGATTTTCTCATTTTTGCTGAATTTACGAAAAATTGCTTCAAATAGAAAGTTCTCCTTCAAAATTTTAATTACAATCGTATTTTTAGTAACGACGGTAGTTTGATATTTATTTACTATGTAACCAATTTAAAATTTTTTAAATGGCTGTATCTCGTAATCTATAAGCCTACAGAGTTCAAATTTCCATAGCAAATAGACGGAATCGCCTCTTTTTCAGAAGTTTTGACTAGGATTTTCTCATTTTTGCTGAATTTACGAAAAAATGCTTTAAAGAGAAAGATCTCATTCAAATTTTAATTACAATCGTATTTTTAGTAACGACAGTAGTTTGAATATTTTTACACTATATGAAGCAGAAATTGGAATATTTAAATGCTGTATCTCGTAATCTATAAACCCTACTGAGGCTAGAAATTTCCATAGTGAATAGACAGGAATCACCCCCTTTTTCGAAGTTTAGACCTAGGATTTTCTCATTTTTGCTGTAGTTTACGAAAAAACGCTTTAAATAGAAGAGTTTTTCATTCAAAATTTTAATTACAATCGTATTTTTAGTAACGACAGTAGTTTGATTATTTTTACTATGTAAACAAATTAAAATATTTTAATGGCTGTGTCTCGTAATCTAAGCCTTACGAGGCTGAAATTTTCATAGTGAATAGACAGGGGATACCTCTTTTTCAGAAGTTTTGGTCTAGGATTTTCTCATTTTTGCTGAATTTACGAAAATTGCTTCAAATAGAGAGTTCTCATTCAAAATTTAGTTACAACCGTATTTTTAGTAACGATGGGTATTTTTATTATTTTACTATGTAAACGAAATTAAGAAATCTTTAAATAGCTGTATCTTGCAATCTATAAGCCCTACAAGGCTGAAATTTCCATTGTTAATAGAAAAACGCCTGTTTTTCAATGTTTGACCCTAGAAGTTTTCTCATTTTTGCTGAATTTACAGAAAATGCTTTAAATAGGAGTTCTCATTAAAAATTTTAATTACAATCTATTTTTAAGTAACGACAGCTTTTTATTATTTTTACTATGTAAGCAAGTTGGGAAATCTTTAAGTAGCTGTATCTCGTAATCTATAAGACCTACAGGCTGCATTCCATAGTGAATGAGCAGGAATCGCCTCTTTTTCGAAGTTTGACTAGGATTTTCTCATTTTGTGATTTGAAAAATTGCTTCAAATAGAAGAGTTCTCATTCAAATTTTAATAACAATCCAGTATGTTAGCAACGACGTAGTTTTGATTATTTTGCTATGTAAACGAGGTGAAATCTTTAAATGGCTGTATCTCGTAATCTGTAAGCCCTACGAGGCTGAAATTTCCATTGTGAATAGACGGAAATCGCCTCTTTTTTCGATGTTTTGACCTAGGATTTTCTCATTTTTTGCTGAATTTACGAAAAAATGCTTTAAATGGAAGAGTTCTCATTCAAATTTTATTACAAGCGTATTTTTAGTAACGACGGTGGTTTGATTATTTTTCCTATGTAAACAAAATTGAAATTTTTAAATGGCTGTATCTCGTAAATTATAAGGCCTACTAGGCGAAATTTTCATAGTGAATAGACGAGGAATCGCCTCTTTTTTTCTAAAGTATTAACCTGAGAATTTTCTCGTTTTTTGCTGAAGTTACGAAAAAATGTTTTAAATAAGAAGAGTTCTCAATTCAAATTTTATTATTACAATCCTACTTTTAGTAACGACGGTAGTTTTGATATTTTTACTATGAAAGCAGAGAATTGAAATCTTTAAATGGCATATCTCCTAAACTATAAGCCCAGAAGCTGAAATTTCCATAGTGAATAGACTTTATTCGCCTCTCTTTTTTGAAGTTTTGACCTAAGTTTACTCATTTTTGCTGAATTTTGAAAAAGCTTTAAACAGAAGGATTCTCATTCAAAATTTTAATTACAATCATGTATTTTTAGTAACGACGGTAGTTTTGATTATTTTTTCCTATACAAGCAAAGGTGAAATCTTTAAATGGGTGTATCTCGTAAAATGTCTCATTACGAGACTGAAATTCCATAATGAATAGTCAGAATCGCCTTTTTTCGCAGTTTGGCCCAGGTTTCTCATTTTTGCTGATATTGCGAAAAATGCTTTAAATAGAAGAGTTCTCATTCAAAATTTTAATTACAATCGTATTTTAAGTAGCGATGGTATTTTTAATTTTTACTATATAAGCAAGTGAAATCTTTAAATGGCTGTATCTTGTAATCATAGATTTCTAAGGCTGAATTCCATTGTTAATAGAAGAAAAACGCTGTTTTCGATGTTTTGACACAAGTTTCTCATTTTGCTGAATTTACAGAAGAAATGCTTTAAATAGAGAGTTCTCATTAAAAATTTTAGTACAATCCTATTTTTAGTAACGACAGTTTTTATTATTACACTATGTAAACAGAAGTTGAAATATTTAAGTAAGCTGTATCTCGTAATCTATAAGACCTACAAAGGCTAAATTTCCATAGTGAATAGACAGGAATCGCCTCTTTTTTTCAGAGTTTTGACCTAGGATTTTCCTCATTTTTTGCTGAATTTACGAAAAAATTCTTCCAAATAGAAGAGTTCTCATTCAAACTTTTACATTACAATCGTATTTACTTACAACGACGGTAGTTTTGATTATTTTACTATGTAAACAGAATTAAGAAATCTTTAAATGGCTGTATCTCGTAATCTATTAGCCCTACAGAAGGGCTGAAATTTCGTGTGAATGAACTGGAAATCGCCTCTTTTTCGATGTTTGACTTCGATTTTCTCATTTTGCCGATTTACGAAAAAATGCTTTAAATGGAAGAGTTCTCATTCAAAATTTTAATTTAATCGTATTTTTAGTAACGACAGTAGTTTTGATTATTTTTTCCTATGTAAACAAAATTGAGGAATTTTTAAATGGCCTTATCTCGTAAATTATAAGGCCTACTAGGCAGAAATTTTCATAGTGAATAGACAGGAATCTGCCTCTTTTCAGAAAGTTTTAACCTAGAATTTTCTCGTTTTGCTGGAATTTACGAAAAAATGTTTTAGAAATAGAAGAGTTCTCATTAGAATTTTTATTACAATCCTACTTTTGGTAACGACAGTAGTTTTGATATTTTTACTATGTAAAGCAGAAATTGAAATCTTTAAATGGCTGTATCTCAAACTATAAGCCTTACGAAGCTGAAATTTCCATAGTGAATAGACTTGTTAACCTCTTTTTGAAGTTTGACCTAGAGTTTACTCATTTTGCTGAATTTTGAAAAAAGCTTTAAACAGAAGAAGTTCTCATTCAAAATTTTAATTACAATCGTATTTTTAGTAACGACAGTGGTTTTGATTATTTTTACTATGCAAACAGTTAAATCTTTAAATGGGTGTATCTCATGGAAAGCTAAGCCCTACGAGGCTGAAATTTCCATAGTGAATAATTAGAGATCGCCTTTTTTTCGACGTTTTGACCCAGAAGTTTTCTCATTTTTTTGCTGATATTGCGAAAAAATGTACAAATAGAAGAGTTCTCATTCAAAATTTTAATTACAATCGTATTTTTAGTAAACAGTAGTTTGATTATTTTTTCCTATGTAAACAGGTAAGAAAACTTTAAACGGCTGTCTCGTAATCTATAAGCCTCACGAGGCACAAAATTTCCATTATTGTGAATAGTCCGAGAATCGCCTCTTTTTCGAAGGTTTGACCTAGGATTTTCTCATTTGCTGAATTTACAGTGCATCAAGAAGAGTTCTCATTCAAAATTTAATTAATCATGTTTTTAAGTAACGACAGTAGTTTTGATTGTTTTTACTATGTAAACGAAATTGAAATCTTTAAATGAGGCTTTTGTGTCTCATATGGAAACTATGGGCTCACCAAGGCTGAAATTTCCATAATTTGTTGAATGGACGAGAATCCTTGCCTCTTTTTCAACGTTTGACCTAGGATTTTCATTTTTGCTGAATTTACAGAAAAATGCTTTATATAAAGTTCTCATTTAAAATTTTAATTACAATCCTATTTTTAATGCTGACATTAGTTTAATATTTTTACTATGTAAACAGAAATTGGAAATATTTAAATGGCTGTATCTCGTAATCTATAAGCCCTACGAGGCTGAAATTTCGATAAAGTGAATAATCGCCTCTTTTTCAAAGTTTTGACTAGGATTTTATCATTTTTGCTGAATTTACGAAAAATTGCTTAAAAAATAGAAGATCTCATTCAAATTTTGAATTACAATCGTATTTTTAGTAACGCGACGGTAGTTTGATATTTGTTACTATGTAACCGTAGTGAAATTTTTAAATAGCTGTATCTCGTAATACCATATAAGCCCTACAGGCTAAATTTTCCATAGTAAATAGTGGGAATCGCCTCTTTTTTTGGAAGTTTTGACCTAGGATTTTCTCATTTTTGCTAGATTTACGAAAAAACGCTTTTAAATAGAGAGTTCTCATTCAAAATTTTATTACAATCTATTTTTAGTAACGATGGTAGTTTTGATATTTTTTTACTATGTAAACAGGAATTAAATTTTAAATGGCTGTGTCTCGTAAACTATAAGCCCTACAAAGCTGAAATTTCCATACTGAATGACAGGAATAACTCTTTTTCAAAGTTTACTAAGTTTTCATTTTTGCTGAATTTATGAAAAAATGCTAAAATGAAGAGTTCCCATTCAAAATTTTAATTACAATCGTATTTTTAGTAACGACAGTAGTTTTGATTATTTTCCTATATGAAAGCAGGAATTAGAAATATTTAAATGGCTGTATCTCATTAATCTATAAGCCCTACAGGCTGAAATTTCCATAGTGAATAGACAGGAATCGCCTCTTTTTCAGTTTAGACCTGATTTTCCTCTCATTTTGCTGAATTTACGAAAAATGCCTTAAATAGAGGTTCTCATTCAAAATTTTAATTACAATCGTATTTTTAGTAACGACGGTAGTTTTGATTATTTTTTACTATGTAACAGAATTAAATATTTAAATGGCTGTATCTCGTAATCTATAAGCCTTACAGGCTGAAATTTCATAGTGAATAGACAGGAATCGCCTCTTTTTCAAAAGTTTTGACCTAGGATTTTCTCATTTTTGCTGAATTTACGAAAAATTGCTTTAAATAGAAAGGTTCTCTTTCAAAATTTGAAATTACAATCGTATTTTTAGTAACGACGGTAGTTTGATATTTGTTACTATGTAATAAAGTGAAATTTTTAAGTACTAATATCTCGTAATCCTTAAGCCCTACAGGCTGAAATTTCCATAACAAATAGACGGGAATCGCCTCTTTTTTCGAGGTTTTGACCTATGATTTTCTCATTTTTTGCTGAATTTACGAAGAAATGCTTTATATAGAAGAGTTCTCATTCTAAATTTTTATTAATCTATTTTAGTAACGACTGTAGTTTGATTATTTCCTATGTATGCAAAAAAATTGGAAATCTTTAAATGGCTGTTCTACGTAATCATAAACCTACAGGCTGAAATTTCCACATAACGAATAGACAGAATCACCTCTTTGAAGTTTAGACTAGGATTTTCTCATTTTTGCTGAATTTACGAAAAATGCCTTAAAGAAAGAGTTCTCATTCAAAATTTTTAATTACAATCATTTTTAGTAACGACAGTAGTTTGATTATTTTTACTATGCCATGAAATTGGAATATTTAAATGGCTGTATCTCATAATCTATAAGCCCTACACGGACTGAAATTTCCATAGTGAATAGACAGGAATCGCCCCTTTTGAAGTTTAGACCTAGGATTTTCTCATTTTGCTGAATTTTGAAAAAATGCAGCAAATAGAAGAGTTCTGTTCAAACTTTTAATTACAATCATTATATTTAGCAACGACAGTAGTTTTGATTATTTTACTATGTAAACGAAATTGAAATCTTTAAATAAGCTGTATCTCGTAATCCCTATTAAGCCTGAGGCTGAAATTTCCATTGTGAATAGACCCAGGAATCGCCTCTTTTTTCCGATGTTTTGACCTAAGTTTTCTCATTTTTGCTGAATTTACGAAAAAATGCTTTAAATGGAAGAGTTCTCATTCAAAATTTTTATTACAATCCTACTTTTAGTAACGACGGTAGTTTTGATATTTTTTTACTATGTAAACGAAATTTCAATCTTTAAATAGCTGTATCTCTAAACTATAAGCCTTACAAAGCTAAATTTCCATAGTGGAATAGACTTTATTCAACCTCTTTTTTGAAGTTTGACCTAGTTTACTCATTTTTGCTGAATTTACGAAAAAGCTTTAAACAGAAGGTTCTCATTCAAAATTTTAATTACAATCATGTTTAGTAACATTTGTAGTTTGATTATTTTTACTATGCAAACGAAATTAGAAATCTTTAAATACGGTTATCTCGTAAAATATAAGCCCCTACAGGGCTGAAATTTCCATAGTGAATAGTCGGGAATCATAACGCTTTTTCGACGATTTTGACCAGGATTTTCATTTTTGCTGATATTGCGAAAAAAATGCTTTAAATAGAAGAGTTCTCATTCAAAATTTTAATTACAATCGTATTTTAAGTAACGACAGTAGTTTGATTATTTTTTCCTATGTAAACGAGGTTGAAAACTTTAAATGGCTGTATCTCGTAATCTATAAGCCTCACGAGGCTGAAATTTCCATAGTGAATAGTCGAGAATCGCCTCTTTTTTCGAAGGTTTGACCTAGGATTTTCTCATTTTTGCTGAATTTACGAAAAATTGCTTCAAAAAGAAGAGTTCTCATTCAAAATTTTAATTACAATCGTATTTTTAGTAACGACAGTAGTTTTGATTGGTACACTATGTAAACAGAGTGAAATCTTTAAATGGCTGTCTCGTAAACTATAGGCTCTACAAGGCTGAAATTTCCTGCTTGAATGGACAGGAATCGCCTCTTTTTCCAACGTTTTTGACTAGGATTTTCTCATTTTGCTGAATTTACAGAAAAAATGCTTTAAATAGAAGAGTTCTCATTCAAAATTTTCAGCCACAAATCCTATTTTTAGTAACATTAGTAGTTTTGATATATTTTACTATGTAAAGCAGAAATTGAAATTTTTAAATGGCTGTCTCGTAAACTATAAGCCTACAGAGCTATGAAATTTCCATAACTAGTGAATAAACGAATCGCCTTTTGTTTCAGAAGTTTGACCTAAGTTTCTCATTTTTGCTGAATTGCAAAAACGCTTTAAATAGAAGTGTTCCCATTAAATTTTAATTACAATCGTATTTTTAGTAACGACGGTAGTTTTGATTATTTTTTCCTATGTATACGAAATTGAAATCTTTAAATGGCTGTATCTCGTAATCTATAAACCCTACGAGGCTGAAATTTCCATAGTGAATAGACGATCACCTCTTTTTCGATGTTTGACCTAGGATTTTCTCATTTTTTGCTGGTTACGAGAAAAAATCACTTTAAATGGAAGGTTCTCTTTCAAAATTTTAATTACAATCGTATTTTTATTGTGACATTAGTTTGAAGTTATTTTTCCTATGTATGCAGAAATTGGAAATCTTTAGTCGCTAATTCTCTCGTAATCTATAAGCCCCTACGAGAACTGAAATTTCCATAACGAATAGACGGGAATCGCCTCTTTTTTCGAAGTTTAGACTAAGTTTTCTCATTTTTGCTGGTTGAAAAAATTACCTTAAATAGAAAGAGTTCTCATTCAAAATTTTAATTACAATCATATTTTTAGTAACGACGGTAGTTTTGAATATTTTTTACTATGTAAACGAAATTGGAATATTTAAATGGCTGTATCTCGTAATCTATAAGCCCTACAAGGCTGAAATTTCCATAGTGAATAGACGGGAATCGCCTCTTTTTTCGAAGTTTTGGTCTAGGATTTTCTCATTTTTGCTGGTTACGAGAAAAATTACTTCAAATAGAAAGAGTTCTCATTCAAAATTTAATTACAACCGTATTTTTAGTAACGATGGTATTTTTATTATTTTTACTATATGAAGCAAATTGAAATCTTTAAGTAGCTGTATCTTGTAATCTATAAGCCCTACAAGGCTGAAATTTCCATTGTTAATAGAAGAAAAACGCCTGTTTTTCGATGTTTTGACCTGAGTTTTCTCATTTTTTGCTGAATTTACGAAGAAATGCTTTAAATAAGAAGAGTTCTCATTAAAAATTTTAATTACAATCCTATTTTAGTAGCAACTGTTTTTATTATTTTTACTATGTAAGCAGAAGTTGAGATTTTTAAAAATAGCTGTATCTCATTAATCCTATAAGACCTACAGGCTGAAATTTCATAGTGAATAGACGAATCCTTACTCTTTTTTCAGTTTGACCTAGGATTTTCTCATTTTGCTGAATTTACGAAAAGAATTGCTTCCAAATAGAAGAATTCTCATTAAAATTTTAAATTATAATCATTATGTTGCTTAACGACTTGGTAGTTTATTATTTTTACTATGTAATGAAATTGAAATCTTTAAATGGCTGTATCTCTCGTAATCACAAACCCTACGAGGCTGAAATTTCCATTGTGAATAGACGGAAATCGCCTCTTTTTCGTCTTTGACCTAGGATTTTCTCATTTTTGCTGAATTTACGAAAATGCTTTAAATGGAAGAGTTCTCATTCAAATTTTAATTACAATCGTATTTTTAGTAACGACAGTGGTTTTGATTATTTTTCCTATAAACAAAATTAGAATTTTTAAATGAAAACATCTCGTAAATTATAAGGCCTACTAGGCAGAAATTTTCATAGTGAATAGACGGGAATCGCCTCTTTTTCTAAGTTTAACCTAAGATTTTCTCGTTTTGCTGAATTTACGAAAAAATGTTTTAAATAGAAGATTCTCATTCAAAATTTTGGCTACAATCGTATTTTTAGTAACGACATTAGTTTTGATATTTTTACTATATAGCAAATTGAAATCTTTAAGTAGCTATTATCTCCTAAACTATAAGCCTACAGGCCAAATTTCCATGGTGATAGACTTTATTCGCCTCTTTTTTGAGTTTGACCTAAGTTTACTCATTTTTTTGCTGAATTTACGAAAAAAGCTTTAAACAAGAGTTCTCATTCAAATTTTAATTACAATCGTATTTTAGTAACGACAGGTAGTTTTGATTATTTTCCTATTGACAATTGAAATCTTTAAATGGAAGTTGTATCTCGTAAAATATACGCCCTACGAGGGCTGTTTCCATAGTGAATAGTCAGGAATCGCGTTTTTTCGACGTTTGACTTAGGATTTTCTCATTTTGCTGATATTGAAAAATGCTTTAAATAAAGTTCATTCAAAATTTTAATTACAATCCCGTATTTTTAGTAACGACTGGTAGTTTTGATTATTTTTTTCCCTATGTAAACAGAAATTGAAAACTTTAAATGGCTGTATCTCGTAATCTATAAAGCCTCACGAAGTTGGAAATTTCTAGTGAATAGTCGAGGAATCGCCTCTTTTCGAAGGTTTGACCCTAGGATTTTCTCTCATTTTTGCTGGTTACGAAAAATTGCTTCAAAGAGAAGAGTTCTCATTCAAAATTTTACTTACAATCATTATTTTTAGCGCGACGGTAGTTTGATTATTTTTATAGTAAACAGAAATTGAAATCTTTAAATGGCTGTATCTCATGGGCATGGGCTCTACAGGGCTGGAGATTTCCTGTAGTGAATGGACGGGAATCGCCTCTTTTTTCAACGTTTTGACCTAGGATTTTCTCATTTTTTGCTGAATTTACGAAAAAATGTTTAATATAGAAGAGTTCTCATTCAAAATTTTAATTACAAATACAGAAGTTTAGTAACAGCAGTAGTTTTAATATTTTTTTACTATGTAAACGAGAATTGAAATATTTAAATGGCTAGATCTCGTAATCTATAAACCCTACGAGGGCTGAAATTTCAATGAGTGAATAGACAGGAATCACCTCTTTTTCAAAGAAGTTTTGACCTAGGTTTTATCATTTTGCTGAATTTACGAAAAATTGTAAAAAGGAAGAGTTCTCATTCAAAGTTTTAATTACAATCGTATTTTTAAGTAACAACGGTAGTTTGATTATTTTTACCATGTAAACGAAATTGAAAACCTTTAAATGGGTGTATCTCGTAAAATATAAGCCCTACGACGCTGAAATTTCCATAGTGAATAGTCGGGAATCGCCTTTTTTTTCGACGTTTTGACCCAGGATTTTCTCATTTTTTTGCTGATATTGCGAAAAAATGCTTTAAATAGAAGGGTTCTCATTTAAATTTGCATTCTGGCCAATCGTATTTTTAGTAACGACAGTGGTTTTGATTATTTTCTCTATGAACAAAATTGAAATCTTTAAATGGCTGTATCTCATAAATTATAAGGCCTACAAGCGAAACTTACATAGTGAATGAACTGGGAATCGCCTCTTTTTCAGGGTTTAACCTAAGTTTTCTCATTTTTGCTTTAGATTTACAGAAAAAAATGCCTTAAATAGAAGTTCTCATTCAAAATTTTAGTTACAATCGTATTTTTATTAACGACAGTAGTTTTGAATATTTTTACTATATAAACAGAAATTGGAATATTTAAATGGCTGTATCTCGTAATCTATAAGCCCTACAAGGCTGGAAATTTCCATAGTGAATAGACAGGAATCGCCCCTTTTTTCAGAAGTTTAGACCTAGGGTTTTCTCATTTTTGCTAATTTTGAAAAAAAATGCCTTAAATAGAAGAGTTCTCATTCAAATTTTAATTACAATCGTATTTTGTGACAGTAGTTTTGATTATTTTTAACTATGTAAACGAAATTAAAATATTTAAATGGCTGTATCTCATAATCTATAAGCCTTACAGAGGCTGAAATTTTCATAGTGAATAGACAGGAATCGCCTCTTTTTCAAGTTTTGGTCTAGTTTTCTCATTTTTGGAATTTGAAAAATTGCTTCAAATAGAGTTCTCATTCAAAATTTTAATTACAACCGTATTTTTTTAGTAACGATGGTATTTTTATTATTTTTTTACTATGTAAACAAAGTGAAATCTTTAAACAGCTGCTCACTTGAATCTAAGCCCTACAAGGCTGAGAAATTTCCATTGTTAATAGAAAAGCGCCTGTTTTTCGATGTGTTTTGACCTAGGATTTTCTCATTTTTGCTGAATTTACGAAGAAGTAACTTTAAATAGAAGAGTTCTCATTAAAATTTTAATTACAATCCCCTATTTTGTGCGACTGTTTTTTTATTATTTTTTTACTATGTAAGCAAGTTGAAATTTTTAAATGGCGCTGTATCTCGTAATCTATAAGACCTACAGGCTGTTTCCATAGTGAATGGGCAGAATCTTACTCTTTTTCAGTGTTTTGACCTAGGATTTTCTCATTTTTGCTGAATTTACGAAAAAATGCTTTAAATGGAAGAGTTCTCATTCAAAATTTTAATTACAATCGTATTTTTAGTAACGACAGTAGTTTTGATTATTTTCCTATATAAACAAAATTGAAATTTTTAAATGGCTGTATCTCGTAAATTATAAGGCCTACTAGGCAGAAATTTTTCATAGTGAATGACGGGAATCGCCTCTTTTTTCTAAGGTTTAACCTAGAATTTTCTCGTTTTTGCTGAATTTACGAAAAAATGTTTTAAATAGAAGAGTTCTCATTCAGAAATTTTATTACAATCCTATTTTTAGTAACGACGGTAGTTTTGATATTTTTACTATGTAAACGAAATTGAAATCTTTATAGCTGTATCTCTAAACTATAAGCCCCCTACCCAGGGCTGAAATTTCCATAGTGAATAGACTTTATTCGCCTCTTTTTGAAGTTTGACTACGGTTTACTCATTTTTGCTGAATTTACAGAAAAAGCTTTAAGCAGAAGGTTCTCATTTAAAATTTTGATACAATCGTATTTTTAGTAACATTGTTAGTTTTGAGTTATTTTTCCTATACAAGCAGAAAATGGAAATCTTTAAATGGAGTTGTATCTCGTAAAATATAACCCTGAGGCTGAAATTTCCATAGTGAATAGTCGAGATACTTTTTTTTTCGACGTTTTGACCCAGGATTTTCTCATTTTTGCTGATATTGCGAAAAATGCTTTAAATAAAGTTCTATTCAAAATTTTCAAATTACAATCGTATTTTTAATGCTTGACGGTAGTTTTGATGTTTGTTTACTATGTAACGTAATTGGGAATTTTTAAATAGCTGTATCTCGTAATATATAAGCCCCTACAGGGCTAAATTTCCCATATTAAATAGACGGGAATCGCCTCTTTTTTTGGAAGTTTTGACCTAGGACTTTCTCATTTTTTGCTGAATTTACGAAAAAACGCTTTAAATAGAAGAGTTCTCATTCAAAATTTTAATTACAATCGTATTTTTAGTAACGACAGTAGTTTTGATTATTTTTTCCTATGTAAGCAGAAATTGAAATATTTAAGAAATGGCGCTGTATCTCGTAATCTATAAGCCCTACAAGGGCTGGAATTTCCATAGTGAATAGACGGGGAATCGCCTCTTTTTCAGGGGATTAGACCCTAGGATTTTCTCATTTTTTCGTTTAAAAAAGGCCTTAAATGAGGAGTTCTCATTCAAAATTTTAATTACAATCATGTTTTTAAGTAACGACGGTAGTTTTGATTATTTTTACCTGTAAACAGGAATTGAAATATTTAAATGGCTGTATCTCGTAATCTATAAGCTTTACGAGGGTGAAATTTTCATAGTGAATAGACGGGAATCGCCCCTTTTTTCGAAGTTTTGACCTAGGATTTTCTCATTTTTTGCTGAATTTACGAGAAATTGCTTCAAATAGAAGAGTTCTCCTTTAATTTTTAATTACAATCGTATTTTTAGTAACGACAGTAGTTTGATATTTGTTTACTATGTAACCAGAAATTAAAATTTTTAAATGGCTGTATCTCGTAATCTATAAGCCCTACAGGGTTGAAATTTCCATAGCAAATAGACAGAGATCGCCTCTTTTTCCAAGTTTTGACATAGGATTTTCTCATTTTTTTGCTGAATTTACGAAAAAATCTTAAATGAAGAGTTCTCATTGAAAATTTTATTACAATCCTATTTTTAGTAACGACAGTGGATTTTGATATATTTTACTATATAAGCAAATTGAAATTTTAAATGGCATCTCGTAAACTATAAGCCCCTACAGCTTAAAATTTCCATAGTGAATAAACGAGGAATCGCCTTTTTTGTTTCAGAGTTTGACCTAGAAGTTTTCTCATTTTTGCTGAATTTACGAAAAACGCTTTAAATAGAAGTGTTCCCCATTAAAAATTTTAATTACAATCGTATTTTTAGTAACGACAGTAGTTTGGTATTTTTCTTATGTATACAGGAGTGAAATCTTTAAATGTAGCTGTATCTCGTAATCTATAAACCCTACGAGGCTGAAATTTCCATTGTGAATGGGCAAATCGCCTCTTTTCGATATTTGACCTAGGATTTTCTCATTTTTACTGAATTTACGAAAAAATGCTTTAAATGGAAGAGTTCTCATTCAAAATTTTAATTACAATCATATTTTAGTAACGACATTAGTTTTGATTATTTTTCTATATGCAAATTGAAATCTTTAAATGGCTAATTCTCGTAATCTATAAGCCCTACAGAATGAAATTTCCATAACGAATAGACGAGATACCTCTTTTTCAGTTAGACCTGGATTTTCTCATTTTGCTGAATTTACGAAAAATGCCTTAAATAGAAAGAGTTCTCAATTCAAATTTTAATTACAATCATTATTTTTAGTAACGACAGTAGTTTTGAATATTTTTACTATATAAACAGAGTGGAATATTTAAGCTGTATCTCATAATCCTATAAGCCCCTACAGGCAGAATTTCCATAGTGAATAGACAGGAATCGCCCCTTTTTTCGAAGTTTAGACCTAGGATTTTCTCATTTTTTGCTGAATTTACGAAAAAATGCCTTAAATGAGTTCTCATTCGAAATTTTAATTTGAAGCGCGATAATCCAATGTTTTTAGTAACGACGGTAGTTTGATTATTTTAACTATATAAAGCAGAAATTAAATATTTAAGTGGCTGTATCTCAATAATCTAGAGCCTTACAGGCTGAAGTGCCTAAATAGTGAATAGACAGAATCGCCTCTTTTTCGAAGTTTTGGTCTAAGTTTTCTCATTTTTGCTGGATTTACAGAAAAATTGCTTCAAATAGAAGAGTTCTGTTTCAAATTTTATTACAACCGTATTTTTAGTAACGATGGGTATTTTTATTATTTTTACTATGTAAACGAGTTAGAAATCTAAGTAAACATCACAGCAAGCTATAAGCCTACAGGCTGGAAATTTCCATTGTTAATAGAAGAAAAACGCCTGTTTTTCAATGTTTGACTTTCAGTTTTCATTTTTGCTGAATTTACGAAGAAATGCTTTAAATGAAGGTTCTCATTTCAGAAATTTTAATTACAATCCTATTTTTAATGTGACTGTTTTTTTATTATTTTTACTATGTAAACAAAAGTTGAAATTTTAAATAGCTGTATCTCTCGTAATCTATAAGACCTCACAATTTCAAATTTCCATAGTGAATGAACAGGAATGTCTCTCTTTTTCAGTTTTGACCTAAGTTTTCTCATTTTACTGAATTTACGAAATTGCTTCAAATGAAAATTCTCATTAAAAATTTTAATTATAATCGTATATTTAACGACGGTAGTTTTATTATTTTTACTATAAACGAAATTGAAATCTTTAAATGGCTGTATCTCGTAATCTATAAACCTACAGGCTAAATTTCCATTGTGAATGAACGGAAATCCTCTTTTCGATGTTTGACCTGAGTTTTCTCTTTTGCTGAATTTACGAAAAAAAATGCTTTCATGGAAAGTTCTCATTCAAAATTTAATTACAATCCCGTATTTTTAATGTGACAGTAGTTTTGATTATTTTTCCTATGTATACAGGGTGAAATCTTTAAGTGGCGCTAATTCTCGTAATCTATAAGCCCTACAAGCTGAAATTTCCATAACAGATAGACGAATCATATCTTTTTCAAGAAGTTTGAGCCTAGTTTCCTCATTTTTGCTAGTTTACGAAAAAATGCCTTAAGTGAGAGTTCTGTTCAATTTAATTACAATGCGTATTTTTAAGTAGCGACGGTAGTTTTAATTCTTTTTACTATGTAAACGAAATTGGAATATTTAAGTGGCTGTATCTCGTAATCTAAGCCCTACAAATGAAATTTCCATAGTGAATAATTGGGAATCCTTGCTTTTTCCAGAAGTTTAGACCTAGAAGGTTTTCTCTTTGCTGGTTACGAAAAATGCCCAGCAAATAGAAGGGTTCTCATTCAAATTTTAATTACAATCGTATTTTTAGTAACGACAGTAGTTTTGATTATTTTTAACTATATGGCGGAATTAAAATAATGTTTAAATGGCTGTATCTCGTAATCTATAAGCCTTACGAGGCTGAAATTTTCATAGTGAATAGACGGGAATCGCCTCTTTTTCAGTTTTGAATAGTTTTCTCATTTTTGCTGAATTTATGAAAAATTGCTTCAGATAGAAGAGTTCTCATTCAAAAATTTAATTACAACCGTATTTTTAGTAACGATGGTATTTTTATTATTTTTACTATATAAACAGAATTGAAATCTTTAAATGGCTGTATCTTGTAAACCTCAGCCTACAAGGCTGAAATTTCCATTGTTAATAGAAGAAAAACGCCTGTTTTTTCGATGTTTTGACTAGTTTTCTCATTTTTGCTGAATTTTGAAAATGCTTTAAATAGAAGAGTTCTCATTAAAAATTTTAATTACAATCCCTATTTTTAGTAACGACTGTTTTTATTATTTTTACTATGTAGCAAGTTGAGGAAATTTTTAAATGGCTGTATCTCATGAAAATCTACTCAGACCTACAGAGGCTAAATTTACATAGTGAATAGACAGAATCGCCTCTTTTCCCGAAGTTTTGACCTAGAAGTTTTCTCATTTTTGCTGAATTTGAAAATTGCTTCAAATAGAATTCTCATTAAATTTTTAATTATAAATCATATATTGTAACGACGGTAGTTTTATTTATTTTTTACTAATATAAACAAATTGAAATCTTTATTAGCTGTATCTCTAATCATAAACCTACGAGGCTGAAATTTCCATTGTGAATAGTGGAAATCGCCTCTTTTTGATGTTTTGACCTAGGATTTTCTCATTTTTGCTGAATTTACGAAAAAATGCTTTAAATCAGGAAGGTTCTCATTCAAAATTTTAATTACAATCGTATTTTTAGTAACGACGGTAGTTTTGATTATTTTCCTATGTAAACAAAATTGAAATTTTTAAATATGGCTAATATCTCGTAAATTATAAGGCCTACAGGCAGAATTTCATAGTGAATAGACAAAGAATCGCCTCTTTCTAAATTTAACCTAGAAATTTCTCGTTTTTACTTTGAATTTACGAAAAAATGTTTTAAATGAAGAGTTCTCCTTCAAAATTTTATTTACAATCCTATTTTTAGTAACGACAGTAGTTTTGATATTTTTTTACTATGTAAAGCAGGGAATTGAAATCTTTAAATGGCTTTGTATCTCCTAGAAACTATAAAGCCCTACAAAATGAAATTTCCATAGTGAATAGGAACTTTATTCGCCTCCTTTTTGAAGTTTTGACCTACAGTTTACTCATTTTTTGCTGAATTTACGAAAAAGCTTTCGTAGAAGGTTCTCATTCAAAATTTTTAATTACAATCGTATTTTTAGTAACGACAGTAGTTTTGATTATTTTTCTAATACAAACGAAATTGATGCTAAATGGGTTGTATCTCATAAAATATACGCCTACGAAATTGATATTTCCATAGTGAATAGTCAGGGAATCGCCTTTTTTCGACGTTTGACCAGGATTTTCTCATTTTTGCGATATTGCGAGAAAAAATGCTTTAAATAGAAGAGTTCTCATTCAAGAATTACAAATTACAATCATGTATTTTTAGTAACGACGGTAGTTTAGATTCTTTTTCCTATGTAAACAGGTGAAAATTTAAATGAGCTGTATCGTAATCTATAAGCCTCGAGTGAAATTTCCATAGTGAATAGTCAGGAATGCTCTTTTTTTTGAAGGTTTACGACCTGAAGTTTTCTCATTTTTACTGAATTTACGAAAAATTGCTTCAAAGAAGAGTTCTCATTCAAAATTTTACTTACAATCGTATTTTTAGTAACGACAGTAGTTTTGATTATTTTTTACTATGTAAACGAAATTGAAATCTTTAAATGGCTGTATCTCGTAAACTATGGGCTCTACGAGGCTGAAATTTCCATAGTGAATGGACGGGAATCGCCTCTTTTTTCAACGTTTTGACCTAGGATTTTCTCATTTTTGTAGTTACGAAAAAAATATTGTATAGAAGAGTTCTCATTCAAATTTTAATTACAATGCAAGTTTGTAGTAACGACGAGTAGTTTAATATTTTCATGACAGAGATTGAAATGGCCCCAAATGGCTGAATCTCGTAATCTATAAACCCTACAGGCTGAAATTTCAATAGTGAATAGACGGGAATCACCTTTTTTTCAAAGTTTTGACCTAAGTTTATCATTTTTGCTGAATTTAAAAATTGCTTAAAAAAAGGAAAGTTCTGTTAAAATTTAATTACAATCGTATTTTAAGTAACAACAGTAGTTTTGATTATTTTTACCATATAACAGTTGAAATTTTTAAATAGCTGTATCGTAAATTATAAGCCCTACAGGGCTAATTTCCATAGTGAATAGACAGGGTTGCTCTTTTTCGACTTTTTTGACTAGGATTTTCTCATTTTTGCTGAATTTACGAAAAAAATGCTTTTAAATGAAGAGTTCTCATTCAAATTTTAATTACAATCCTATTTTAGTAACGATGGTAGTTTTAATATTTTTACCATGTAAACGAAATTGAAATATTAGAATGGCTGTATCTCTTAATCTACTCAGCTTTTCTGAAACTGGAAACTTCCATAATAATTAGACAGAGATGCCTTTCAGAAGTTTGACCTAGGATTTCTCATTTTTGCTGAATTTACGAAAAAATTGCCTTAAATGAAAGAGTTCTGAACCAGAATTTTAATTACAATCGTATTTTTAACAACAGTAGTTTAATTATTTTTACTATGTAAACAGGAATTAAATATCATTAAATGGCTGTATCTCGTAATCCCAGCCTTACAGGCTGAAATTTCATAGTGAACAGACAGGATTCGCCTCTCTTTTCGATTTTTGACTAGGATTTTCTCATTTTTTACTAGTTTGAAAAATGCTTTAAATAGAAAGAGTTCTCATTTAAAATTTTAAAAAATTTACAATCAACCATCTTTAGTAACGACAGTAGTTTGATATTTTTACTATGTAAAACAGGAATTGAAATCTCTAAATGGCTGTATCTCGTAATCTATAAGCCCTACAGAAATGAAATTTCCATAAGTGAATAGACTGAGGAATCGCCTCTTTTTCGAAGTTTAGCTAGACTTCTGTTTTGCTGAATTTACGAAAAATAAAAAGCACATATAGAAGAGTTCTCATTCAAATTTTAATTACAATCATTATTATTTTTAGTAACGACAGGAGTTTGATTATTTTTTACTATATAAACAGAGTGAAATCTTTAAATGGCTGTATCTCGTAAAACTATAAACCCGAAACTAAATTTCCATAGTGAATGAACCCAGGAATCGCGTCTTTTTCAGAAGTTTTGACCTAGGATTTTTAATTTTTCCTAGATTTGAAAAATGGCTTCAAATAGAAGAGTTCTCATTCAAATTTTAGTACAATCAGTTTTTAATGCGACGGTAGTTTGATTACTACCTTTACTATGTAAACGGTGAAATCTTTAAATGGCTGTATCTCGTAATCTATAAGCCCTACGAGGTCTAAAATTTCATAGTGAATAGGAATCGCCTCTTTTTCGAAGTTTGACCTAAGTTTTATCTTTTTTGCTGAATTTACGAAAAATTACTTCAAATAGAAGGTTATATTAAAAATTTTTAATTTAAATCGTATTTTTACTTAGTAACGACGGTAGTTTGATTTATTTTTACTATGTAGCAGGAATTGAATTATTTAAGTGACTTGTATCTCTCGTAAACTATAAGCCTACAGGCTAGAAATATCTATAGTGAATGAACGGAATCCCCTCACTTGAAGTTTTGACCTAAGTTTCCCTTATTTTGGCTGAATTTACGAAAAAATACTTTAAATAGAAAGTTCTCATTTCAAAATTTTAATTACAATCCTATTTTTATTAACGACAGTAGTTTTAATATATTTTACTATAGCTTAAATTGAAATATTTAAATGGCTGTATCTCGTAATCTATAAGGACCTAAAGGCTAAAACTTCCATAGTAGTAATTATGCAGAATCACTTTTTTTCAGTTTTGACCTAAGTTTTCTCGACTTTTTGCTGAATTTTACGAAAAATGCTTTAGTAGAAGAGTTCTCATTCAAATTTTATTACAATCGTATTTTTAGTAACGACAGTAGTTTTGATTATTTTACTATGTAAAAGGAAATTAAATATTTAAATGGCTGTATCTCGTAATATATAAGCCCTACAGGCCATTCACATAGTGAATGAGCAGGAATCGCCTCTTTTTTTCAGTTTTCTACACAGATTTCTCATTTTGCTGAATTTACGAAAAATGCTTCAAATGAAAGTTCTCATTCAAAATTCTAATTTAAATCGTATTTTTAATGTGACGGTAGTTTTGATTATTTTTACTATGTAAACAGGGTGAAATCTTTAATGAGCTGTATCTCGTAATCTATAAGCCCTACAGGCAGAAATTTCCATAGTGAATAGAAGAATCGCCTCTTTTTCACGTTTTGACTGGATTTTCTCAATTTTGCTGGTTACGAAAAAATGCCTTAAATAGAAGGGAGTTCTCATTCAAAATTTTAATTACAATCGTATTTTTTTAGTAACGACGAGTAGTTTGATTATTTTTACTATGGCTTAAGAGTGGAAATCTTTAATAGGCTCTATCTCGTAATCTATAAGCCCCTAGAGGCAGAAATTTCCATAGTGAATAGAAGGGAATCGCCTCTTTTTTTCACGTTTTGACCTAGGATTTTCTCAATTTTTGCTGAATTTACGAAAAAATGCCTTAAATAGAAGAGTTCTCATTCAAATTTTTAATTACAATCGAATTTTAAAGTAACGACAGTAGTTTTGATTATTTTTACTATGTAGGGAAATTAAAATATTTAAATATGGCTGTATCATAATCTATAAGCCCCTACGAGGCTGAAATTTCTATAGTGAATAGACGGGAATCGCCTCTTTATTCGAAGTTTTCACCTAGGGTTCTCTCCTTGCTAGCTGAATTTACGACAACATGCTTCAAATCGAAGAGTTCTCATTCAAAATTCTAATTTAAATCGTATTTTTAGTAACGACAGTAGTTTTGATTATTTTTACTATGTAAACAGAAATTAAATCTTTAAATGGCTCTATCTCGTAATCTATAAGCCCTACAGGCAGAGAAATTTCCATATATAGTGAATAGAAGGAATCATGCCTCTTTTTCACATTTTGGCCTAGGATTTTCTCATTTTTTTGCTGAATTTACAGAATTGCTTCAAAAGAAGAGTTCATTCAAAATTTTAATTACAGTCATATTTAAATAACATAGGTAGTTTGATTATTTTTACTATATAAACGGAAATTGAAATCTTTAAATGGCTGTATATCGTAATCTATAAGCCCCTGAGGCTGAAATTTCCATAAGTGAAAAGACAAAATCGCCTCTTTTTTCAGAAGTTTGACTTAGGATTTTCTCATTTTTGCTGAATTTAAAATGCTTCAAAAAGAAGAGTTCTCATTCAAAATTTTATTTACAATCGTATTTTAGTAACGACAGTAGTTTGTTTATTTTTACTATATGAAATTGGGAAATCTTTAAATGGCTGTCTCGTAAACTATAAGCCCTACGAGGTTGAAATTTCCATAGTGAATAGACGGGAATTGCCTCTTTTTTCGACGTTTTGACCTAGGAATTTCTCATTTTTTGCTGAATTTACGAAAAAATGCTTCAAATAAAAGAGTTCTTATTCAAAATTTAATTTAAATCGTATTTTTAGTAACAGGTAGTTTTGATTATTTTTTACTATGTCAAGCAGGAATTGAAATCTTTAAATGGCTCTATCTCATGTCCCTATAAGCCCTACAGGCAAGCTCCATAGTGAATAGAAGAGAATCGCCTCTTTTTTTCACGTTTTGACTTAGGATTTTCTCAATTTTTGCTGAATTTACGAAAAAATGCCTTAAATACAAGAGTTCTCATTCAAAATTTTAATTACAATCGTATTTTTAACTAACTTAGTAACGAGCAGTAGTTTGATGTTGTTTACTATGTAAAAGAAACTGAAATCTTTAAATGGCTGTATCTCGTAATCTATGAGCCCTACGAGGCTGAAATTTCCATAGTGAATAGACGGGAATCGCCTCTTTTTTCGAAGTTTTGACCTAGACTTTTCTCATTTTTTGCTGAATTTACGAAAAATTGCTTCAAATAGAAGAGTTCTCATTCAAAATTTTAATTACAATCGTATATTTAAGTAGCTGACAGTAGTTTTGATATTTGTTTACTATGTAAAATAAACTGAAATCTTTAAATGGCTGTATCTCGTAATCTATGAGCCCTACGAGGCTGAAATTTCCATAGTGAATAGACGGGATTCGCCTCTTTATTCGACTTTTTGACTATGATTTTCTCATTTTTTGCTGAATTTACGAAAAAATGCTTTAAATGAAGAGTTCTCATTCAAAATTTTAATTACAATCTATTTTTAGTAAAACGACAGTAGTTTTAATATATTTTACTATACCAAGCAAAGTGAAATATTTAAATGGCTGATTCTCGTAATCACATAAACCCTACGAGGATTAATTTCCTTAAAGGTGAATGAGCAGGGAATCGCACTCTTTTTCGAAGTTTAGACCTAGGATTTTCTCATTTTTGTTGAATTTACGAAAAAATGCCTAAATAGAAAGAGTTCTCGACAAAATTTTAATTACAATCGTATTTTTAATGTTTTGACGGTAGTTTTTATTATTTTTACTATGTAAACAGAGGTGGAAATCTTTAAACGGCTGTATCTCGTAATCTATAAGCCTACAGACTGAAATTTCCATTGTAAATGAACCGGAAATCGCCTCTTTTTCGATGTTTGACCTAGGAATTTTCATTTTGCTGAATTTACGAAAAAATTGCTTCAAGTTGAAGAGTTCTCATTCAAATTTTAATTACATTCGTATTTTTAGTAACGACAGTAGTTTTGATTATTTTCTCCTATATATAAACAAAAATTGGAAATCTTTAAATGGCTGTATCTCATCAAATTATAAGGCCTACAAGCAGGAAACTTCCATGAAGTAAATAGGAATCGCCTCTTTTTCGAAGTTTTAACCTAAGTTTCTCATTTTTTGCTTAATTTACAACATTAGCTAAGTAGAAGAGTTCTCATTCAAATTTTAAAATTACAATCCCGTATTTTAGTAACGACGGTAGTTTGATGTTGTTTACTATGCCAACCGTAATTAAATTTTAAATAGCTGTATCTCATGTCCTTTAAGCCCTACGAGGCTAAATTTTCCATAGTAAATAGACAGAGATCGCCTCTTTTTCAAAGTTTTGACCTAGGATTTTCTCATTTTTGCTGAATTTACGAAAAATGCTTTAAATGAAGGTTCTCATTCAAAATTTTATTACAATCCTATTTTTAGTAACGATGGTAGTTTTGATATTTTTACTATTAAGCAAATTGAAATTTTAAATGGCTTACTATCAATAACTAGCCTACGAGCTAAATTTCCATACTGAATAGACAGGAATCCTCTTTTTCAAAGTTTTACCTAGGATTTTCTCATTTTTGCTGAATTTACGAAAAATCTTTAAATAGAAGAGTTCCATTCAAAATTTTAATTACAATCTATTTTTATAACGACAGTAGTTATGATTATTTTTCCTATGTAACGAAATTGAAATATTTAATGGCTGTATCTATCATAAGCCCTAGGGCTGAAATTTCCGTAGTGAATAGACGGGAATCGCCTCTTTTTTCGAAGTTTAGACCTAGGATTTTCTCATTTTTTGCTAAATTTACGAAAAAATGCCTTAAATAGAGGAGTTCTCATTCAAAATTTTATTTACAATCGTATTTTTAAGTAACGACGGTAGTTTTGATTATTTTTACTATGTAAAGCAGTGAAATATTTAAATCGCTGTATCTCGTAATCTATAAACCTTAGAGGCTGAAATTTTCATAGTGAATAGACGGGAATCGCCTCTTTTTTCGAAGTTTTGACCTAGGATTTTCTCATTTTTTGCTGAATTTACGAAAAATTGCTTCAAATAGAAGAGTTCTCCTTCAAAATTTTAATTACAATCGTATTTTTAGTAACGACAGTAGTTTGATATTTGTTTACTATATGACGAAATTAAAATTTTTAAGTGGCTGTATCTCTAATCTATAAGCCCTACAGGCTGAAATTTCCATAGCAAATAGACAGGAATCGCCTCTTTTTCGAAGTTTTGACCTAAGTTTTCTCATTTTTGCAGATTTACGAAAAATGCTTTAAATAGAAGAGTTCTCATTCAAAATTTTATTACAATCCTATTTTTAGTAACAGTAGTTTTGATTATTTTACTATGTAAAGCAAAATTGAAATATTTAAATGGCTGTATCTCTAATCTTAAAACCTTACGAGGCTGAAATTTCATAGTGAATAGACGGGTTTGCCTCTTTTTCGACTTTTGACTAAGTTTTCTCATTTTTGCTGAATTTACGAAAAATGCTTTAAATGAAGAGTTCTCATTCAAAATTTTAATTACAATCCTATTTTAATAACGATGGTAGTTTTAATATTTTTACTATGAACAGAAGTGAAATATTTAAATGGCTGTATCTCTTAATCTATAAGCACTCAGAACTGAAACTTCCATAGTAATTAGACAGAATCGCCTTTTTTTCGAAGTTTTGACCTAGGATTTTCTCATTTTGCTGAATTTACGAAAAATTGCTTCAAATAGAAGAGTTCTCATTTAAAATTTTAATTACAATCGTTATCTTTAGTAAGACGTAGTTTGATTTTTTTTACTATGCTTGAA
>CAXIVR010000190.1:0-41111 GCA_964035755.1 Teleogryllus oceanicus | reverse complement strand
ATGATTGACAGGGATGGATTCAGGAAGCACTCCCCACCCCTATAAGCCCACATTTTTAATTTCTTCCCGGAACTATGAGAAAACGTTTTCAAAATTTTTTTGGAAATCTTTTTTGAAAAAACGGCATCGTAGCGTGAATTCTATTTTAAAAAGGAGTGCAATTCTGTTTACAGATTGAAAATCAGACAATTTGTTCAGACGTTATCGATCTAGTAAATTCCGTATGATAGTGCTGCGATCTATTGATTTTTCCTGTAAGTATTTTTCGGTGCATTTAGCCTTAAGCGAGCCGCTATTGCAAAAATCCGCAGAACTTCGTTTTCTCAGCCCAGCAGCTGCAGGGTATGACCGATCCAGTTTGCTTACGCATCTGAACACTTCTTTTATAAATTAATTTGTAGACAATTTGGTTTAATGTATAATTATATCTATTAATGTATTTCAGTTCTGACGATGATGCTACGCTGATCGAAAGATCTTAAGACGAAATATAGATTTGATACCAGGCAACCTCTGTTTATTTATTGTCGTTTACATTCTATTGCCAGCACTGCGACAACAAAAATTCATTGCAATACCATTCTTCTCAAACATTCTTTAGATCAATACGATTACTTACAATGCGGTCGAATGAAATGAAATGGAATAGAAAGGTACTAAAATGAACTCTAATTGTGGTTGATGTTACTTGAAGAACGATAACTATTAATACCCTACAAATATGTTATCTCGGAGCATTCTCACACTGGAAAATACACCTTGACATTACCAAAAACACTTCTGCATTTCTTTTATTAGTAATTTGGTCATAAATTGAGGAAAAATTAATACTTGAATTATACAATCATTTAAATTTTTATTAGCAGTTTGCAAACTGAATGCTAATAGATGCAACAATTTTGAATTGGTGACAAAATGTAATGAAGCTGGGGTCGCTATGATCAAAATTCACAGGAAATTTCAGAGTTTAATAAAGAAACTTTAGATCTTCTCTTCGTACGCTCAATGTTTCTCAAAATATGTACTATATTTTTCGAAACTTGTCTCAATGGCAATACATTTTCTGAACATGTTGTCTTTAGTTTTAGAAAATGCTTTTCTTTTATGGAATGTGATAGCTTTCTATAACTGTAATACTTTCCAAGTAAGCCTAGTATGTGTATACAAGAAATAAACACGTTATAGATAGCAGTGTCACTATGCCATGACAGTATTATTTTCGTAGTCAATACTGAGACCAGTCGAACATGCGAAGGAAGGTCACTGGTATATTCTTACCAATACTTGTACCAAATTGGTTTATCAACCGCTCTCTTCAAGAACCCTGAAACTGGGGCTCACACCAACAGCATCAATAGCACCGACCGGTAGTGGTAGCTCAGTGCATCAACTGATGTCACAGCAGCGCTTCTGTCCGGGAGGTCCTAGGTTCGAGTCCTGATGGCGGCAGGATTTTCGACACTAGCTTTCAGCCAGGTCGAATTCAGTCGCTGTCTGAAGGAGAATTCTAGCGCCGGCTGCTCTGATCGGCAGTTTTCCGTGGTTTCTCCGATCAACACCAGGCGAATGCCGGAGAAGTACCTTACCAAACGGGTCACGGACCTCTCGCGATCTGTCCTTCCTCTTTCTTGTCCTATCCTCTCCTACACACACACACACACTTACACTAACATGCATTATACTACCATATTCCGGGAGATCGGTCGGGAGCTTAGAGCTTGGCCCGGCTGAGGCGGTGCCCCGCTGATGGAGAGTCCTGATTAGGAACCCCGCTAGCCGACGGTATGTCGGCGCCGGATCTCGCCATCCAGCGGAGAATATCACCGTCATCTCCGAGAAAAACATGCTCTACACTAACGGACTAATGACCAAAGCAGAACGCGCCCGGAAACACGAAAAAATTAAAATCAAATCATTGCCCTACCCTCCTAATATCCCTTCTTCCCTCCCATCGTTCCTTCCACACCGCGTGACCTGCCCTCACGCCCTGCTCGTCCTCGAGCCGACTCGTCCGCCCTCTCCGTCCCCGCCTCACCTGTCCCGCTCCATTTCACCTCGCCCTGTTGCGCCCCATCACCACCTCGCTCCGCCATGCCTGATCCGCACCGCACAGCATCGCTCCACTTGTTCCGCCTCACGCCATATCGCCCGCTCCCCCACTCCGCCCCGCCCCAACGCCGCTTCACCCGCCCGTTCTGTCCGCCGTCGCCGCCCTCCCCGCCATCCCCACCCTCCCGCCATCCCGCCCTCATCACCCTCCCTGCCTCCCGCCCTCATCGCCTCATCTCCTCCCGCCCTTCCTCCCTACCTCCCGCCCTCATCACCTCCTTCTCCCCGCCTCTCCCGGAGCCACTGTCGCGCGCTGAGCGCACTGGCGGCGCCTGAATGTGACAGAAATCTGCGAAGCCTGTCTTGCAAGGAGCACGCGCGCGAATGAAACGCCGCATGCGAAGCCGGCGAGCGGTGGGCGGGGCCGGGCAGGGCGAGGGCCGGAGGGTGGGGCGCACGGAGCGGATGCGCGACGGGGCGGTCGGTCACCACCACGCCAGCGAATGGATCGAACGGAATGGAAGCTGCGGAGACGAAGGGAACGGTAACGAAGCAACGTGTAAGATAAACAAGATAAGGGCATTGGCATGAAGAGGAATGAAAAATTAAACTACGATATGGAAGTCCGAAAGGTAAAAATGAGGGGAGATAAAAGAGAAATGAAAGAGAAACATATGATAAAAGACGAAAGCGGATAACAAGAAACATAAGGTAAGGTTGGGAATGCAGGAAAACGAGAAAATTTGGAACAAGGTCGATGACAAGAAAATAAGAGGGAGAAAGAGAGAAATGAAGAAGAAAAGAAACAAAATGGCATCATAAAGTATAAATTAGAGACGATAATGAAGAATAGCGAAAAATCGAAGAAGGGGACAAAGTACTTATCGTCAGTATACAAGAGAAACTCAGTATGTTCGAAAACCATGTTCCAATATAAACTGTTGAAGTTGATTCTGATAAATTTGTCCACTCTGTATCATTTGCCAAATGGAAGATACATCCAGTTGATTTTTAAAAATATTTTAATATATATTATTTCTTTTAAGAAACAAACAAAATCAGATCCAAAGATGATTTTCCTGTACTACGTTTTAGGTTCTGTAAATTCCTTAAAAAGGGATTATTTAATGTATTCAACACTAAATTTCAGCTATTCCCCAAGTCTATGAATAAAAATGTGGCTTAACGATCAAAAATATCAAAATACACTTAGTAATATACAGACTACAAATGAAAAGAAAAGTCGGGGCAAGGAAGGGAGAGCTGAACATGAGGTACGCAGAACGAGAAACAAAATCGTTTCACGTAGAACCCTAAAATGAAAGAGAGGGCAGAAATTGCACCAGGAAAGCGGAAGCGAGGTGAAAGTAGGTCGCACGAATGTAGCCGCCGGCAAATGAGGTGGAGTGGACAATACTGCATGCAAGATCGGCAGAAGTGGTCCCGCCGCCACACGAGCGAGGGACAGGGCTGCGAGGGCGGGCGCGGAGGGTGCAGGGTGGCGTGAGCGGCGGCGCGGGACGGGACGGGCGTGTAACACGGGACGAGCAGACGTCGGGCGTGTGCGGGACGGGCAAGGGGAGGGTGTGGAGGCGGCGGCCAGGAGGGACGAAGAGGAGCATAGAGGACGGGGAGGGACAAGAGGGTAGAGGGTGTGACGGAGGGTGGCGTAAAGGGAGAGAGGAGGAGCGAGAGAGACAACGCGCCAGGGGCGGGCGGGGACAGCGGCCCGCGGCTGACGTTGATGAATACCAGGGCGCTCGGAGAGATCGGCGCAATGGAGGTGATTTACTGGCCGACAGTGGGGACAAATCGTCAGCGCGTCGATTATCCATGAGGGCCCCAGCCTCCGCCGCGTAGATAAGCGCCACAAAGCTGGATCTGAGAGCGGGCGCGCATAGGCCGGCGACCTTGGCACTGAGGATCGCCCCGTTATTTATCGCTGACGCACTCAGACAGCGCCGGTGCAGGAAGTTAATTTTGCGCGCAGGTAACCACTTTAGGCCTGTCACAACACGGGACGCCAACTTCCTCACAGGCCTACGTCTGCCCATCAATTTCAAACTTTTTCAAGTTCGCAGTTTGCGATACATATTTTACTGATCCGGACAGCCTTCTTTTCTGCATAAAGCTATTATATATTTTTGGGATCATAAATATCTTAATGCTTTGAATTTGACGTTCCAGCGAAATGTGTTACCAGTAAATCTCCATTTTGAACATTCACATTGAACTGAACGCTAGAAACATTTGCGTATATCTTGATAACAAGAAAATATATTTAAATATGACAGAAGTAGTAAGGAATTTGAGAATTTGTTTAAAATTGGGATTAACTTTTGAGCGTATATCTTTGAAAATAGACTCTTCTGGATAATTTTCTTTTGTTTTCCCATTGTAGACAAAACATAGTCAATACGACGGATGTCAATGCAACATTTAAATACTTTTTACACAGTCTCTGGAAGAGAAACATAATCGAATATTAAATAAGGGATGTAAATATATGGAATTCCCTTAAATGTTTATTCTTACAGGTTCTCCATGCTCCAATGTAACGCGAAGATTCTTTGATTGCAATACGCGACCAAATGCAAATATTGAGTTTTCTCAATGATAACATTTAATTAAAACTCTCCTAATCTTTAAAAAGTCACTTGTTCCATTTGAATAATTAATTTATCTTTATTGTACTACTTATTACTTTTTACAGTTTTTATAAAATTTAAAACAATGTGATTTGCACTACAATAATTCATGTAATTGTTATGATACATCCTGATATTTTCATCAGAGTTAATTGTTCATAATGAAATTCTTCATGGAAGTGAAGGGCGACAGAAACTCCATTGTAGTTTTCACTGGATTGGATATGTTTCTTCATCACGTGAGCATGTCAATTCGTCTACATTTGAGTATTCTAGTCAGGCTATAAATCAACTTTCAAAATACTATGTGATTTCGCAGATTAACAGAACGATCAATTTTTATGGTGTTTAAGTATTAAATAGGAAATATTTTGGAATCTTTATTTCGAAAACGTCGGGTTGTACTGCTGCAGGCTGTTTGAACTTGTCACACGACGCTACTGAGTATTAAAGTACTACTGCCACAAATTCATATGGATTCATTTAATACACATTCATTCATTCATTGCATTTCGTCATGTATTATTCCACCGTCGGGCGTTACTATTCTGGTGCGTCGACATTAACAGAAAAATGAAACACTTCACATCTTACGTCTTAACTACCGCCGTTCTCATATCGACATCCGGCGCCGTGATATTGAGAACGAAAGGAACGCCAGGCGGAATTTGTGGAAGGAGAGGTTCGTGTTCTTAGTTTGAATGTACGCGGTGCACTTAGTGATTAATTTTTGCCAATAGGCTCATTTAATTCGTACGTTTGTATGACTTTCGTTCCTGCAAAGAAGCAGATTTAAAATTTCTTCACAGACGCATAACTGCAGCACAAAGGAGAAAGGAAATAGAAAAAATAGACTTTCTATGGATATTTTTTGGGGTGTTAAAAATTTGTGTACTTTTTTATAAATAAAAAAATGCTTTATTTAGACGCTGAATTTTCAATTTATTTGGGAAGAAATTGCCAAATATATGTATGTTTCCTCCATAACTATTATAAATCAGTTTCTGTATTAAATTCTGCGAATTGCTTCCTATCTTTTTGTTCTTCCTAACGAGCTGTTCGGCAACAAAGTATTTTGCTATGAAATGCGTTAGAAATTATGCGTTGCCTAGATTGTTCTATATTAATCAGGGGGGCCAAAGTTTGGAACATCGTCACCAACTTGGCTTGACGTATTATAGATTACATCGCCTTTTCTTTCCGGGATAACAATTTCGTTTTCTACTATTTCACAACCTGCAAATCCTTCACGTGGCGGGAATAAGGTGTATATCTGATTGAAACGTAGTATATCCTTCAAGGACACGAGGTGCAGGAGGGGAACACTGCCATTCAATCGCAAATTTTGTGACGACTTAAATTATTAGACCCTCCCCCTTGGGTCATAACCTTGAACCTTTCTAACGTTTCTTATTTTTAGGTTTCAAACGTGTTCACCCTTTTCCCAAAATTTTTCTAACTTTCTTTTTTATTTAACCTTTCAACGCTATTTTTTAAAAAGTTGCCACCGGGAGCGGTGGCCCAGTGCATCAACATGCCGGTCCCTTTGGACCGCAAATCCTACCCCGGAGTCCCGACGGCGCAGGATTTTAAAACCGTTTGTCACCCAGGTCGAGTTCAGTCGCGATCTGAAGGAAAATTTCCAGCGACCAGCCCCCCGATGGGAGTTTTGCGAATCTGATAAAGAGCAGGCGAATCCCGGGAGCAGTACCCTTTCAGACTCCCATGGGGATCTTTCCTCCACTTCGTCTTATTCTGACCGTTTAAATACACTCAAACTAAAAAAACATTACCAACCTGAGGGGAGAACGGTTTGCCCCTTGGTGAAAGATATCTGGCGGGGGAAACCCCCCATTTGCCCCGGGGTTTTCGGCCCCCGGATCTCGCCATCCAGGGGAAGATCACCGTCCCCTTTGATAACTTACCGGAATAATGACCTGGAGTGGACGCCCCCGGAATCACTAACAATCAATTTTAAAGACCACTTAACCCAATTAATTCGCAGGAGGGCTGCCTTCGAAACAACAGGGCACTTTCCGCCGGGGGAGCGCCCCTTGCCGCGGGGCGCGTCGCAGCTGGGAAAGCCCCCGGGCCTCGGGGGCCCAATGGGCAGACCCCCCAAAAATCGGGGTGGAAAAAAACCCGTTCCATTACGTCAGAACACCATTGGGGCCCCCCGTTCGTTTTTTTTAGAGCTCAGGGGGCAGGCCCGTCGAAGGCCCGTGCTCGTCGCGTCGGGCCGCAGCTCAGATCGAATTCACCCTCCAAAATTCCGGTTGAAATGGAGCCCCCGGGCCCAAAGACGCGAGTTAAAAGCGGTTTGCCACCCAAACCGAGCCAATGCAAAAAATTTAGGGTTTTGGGAAGCCCGCGATTGGATGGCAGTAACCCATCTCCCCAGCTCATGATTTTTTAAGGGTCACTACAGATCGTCGGAGTGTTTTTCGGGGCCGGGGGATCGGGGGGTATTGGCCCCCGGGGCCCCTCCGGGTTCTCCGTGGCCCCTCCGTCTTTCCGGCCCCTTCCGCGATGGGGAAGGGGAAGGTGGAGGGTTTGGGGAGAAGGAAGGGAATTTTCCCGCATCAGTAAAGAAAGAACGTATTTTTGGGGAAAATTTTTGGGGCCGAACGCTAGGGGAAGAAAAGAGTTAATTAGTGCTGAAGGGGCATTAGGGGTTTTTGGGAAAGGCCGCGGAGAGGGTGGGCAAACTGCCTATGAGGCGGCCGCCGGACCCACCTTTGGTGGTGGAAGAGAGGGGGGGTGGGTGGTGGGGGGGGAGGAGCAATTTAGCGAAGCGGAGAGGGGGCCCTGGTGGTGAGGGGGGGAGGGGTGGAAGGAGGGGGGGGGTGGAAGGAGGGGCGGGGGGGAAGGGGGGCGAAGGGGGGGGCGAAGGCGGGGCGAAGGCGGGGGGGGGCGGGGGGGCGAAGGGGGGCAAATGGGGGCGGGCGGGGCGAAGGGGGGCGAAGGCGGGGGGGGAAGGGGGGAAGGCGGGGGTGGAGGCCGGGGAGAAGGGGCCTGGCGATTGTTTTGTTGGGGCGCGGGCCCGAAAAAACCCCCGTCCCCCGAGATGGGGACGCGACGCGCCCCAAAGGCTGCGCCCGGGGGGGGGGGGGCCGTCTGCGCGCAGAGGCCGGAGAGTCCGGGGCAGGCGGCGGGGTTTTGGGCGTTGCAGGAACCTCGGGGGGGGCATCAGGTGGCATTTGGGCGAGAAGTCGACTATCCCAAGAGAGCAGAAAGAGAAGCCCACAACACAGGGCAAAAAATTTTGATTGATGTCCGTTCCTCCCCCATAAAAAAAAGACTCCCCCAAAGTTTAATTTTCTTCGCTGTTCAAAATGAAGTCCCCACGTGTTCGACCCGTTGAACAGTTCGAATTTTCGTTGAACGATTCTGCATGGGAAATTTTTGTTGATAGGGAAACCCCCCAACCAGTTGAAACCCACCGCGTCACCCCCCGCCCCCTGGGTTTTCGCCCCGCGCCATCCCCGAAACCCCGCCCACTATATAACTCCCCACCGCTTTTCCCCGGGGGGGAGTGCCTCTGCTTGCATCTTTTTGGGGCAAATGGCCCTTTTTCCCCTTCATATTTCCTCTGTCCCCGTTCCGCCGCACCCTCTACGCCCCCCCGACCCAGGAGCCGCCCAAAAACACTAAAAAAATAAAAAACAGACCAAATATCCCCAGTCGGTTTATACATAATGGGGAAAAGTTTACTGAATTAGGGGTAGTGATTTGGGGGCAGATTTGAAGTAAAAAAAACCCAGAAAAATCAAGGGAGTAAGAAAAAACCCCGAGGGGGGGAAATTTATCAAGTGAATTTTTTGCGGTCGTTGTTTTTCCGCAATCAGGGGATCCAAACCCTGAGTGGTTTTTATTTATCGAAAGTGTTAAAAAGATGATGCTCACTAAAAGAAATAAAGAATGTTTATTTTTTTTTATTTCGATGCACATTTTTACCTCGAAGTATTTGAACTCCCCAGAAATCGAAATAACGATATTTCTTCAAGGGTTCTATTAGCAATACGGGGCAAACGCCAAACCTTAATTTTTATTTTTAAAAATAAATTATAATAAAAAATTAAAATTTTTTTAAAAAAGGGTTTTTTAAGAATTTTTTTTTGAAATAAAAAGATTCATGATATTAAAGTATTTTTTTTTATGGTTTTTACTTAACTTGTAAACCTTCTTTTGAAAAAATGGTATTGTATCTGGACGCTAAAAAAATTTTTGAATATATATATTTATTGTTCACTCGTAAAATCCCAAAAGTAAAAACATCAAGAATTTCGAAAGCTGCGTAGGATCGAACCTGAATTGTTAGTTTTTGGGACATTGGGAAACATACGAAAAAATTATGTCGGGGAAAAGCATCTAAAATCATTTAGATGTACTTGGGGTATATTGAGAATGAAAAATATTTAAGAACGCTTTAAATTTTGCGGTCGTTGGTCCCTTGCGAACTTTTCCCTAAGAAACATATTTACGGTCATTTGATCAGATACATTTTTAAAAATAAGAAGACCTATTTAAATTAAACAAAAGAATATAAGCAGGTAGAAAATTTTTTAGAAACGTGCCCTATAAATTTTTTAAAATTTGATAAAAAAAGTCTTGTTGGCAAAAATTTGGTTTCCCTCACCAGCTTGTCAGCAATCTCGTTTTTGGCAATCAGATATCTTTTCCAGGGTCCAAAACCCAACGGGAAAAACCAAGAAATGGGGGAGCTTGATAAGATGTATTAGGTGGTTGGGGATTTTTTTTTAAGAGGGGGCCACAAAAGAAGGTAAAGTGAATGTATTTTTGGGCAATTTACAGGAATCGCTGCAACCACAATTATTCACCAGCAAACGACAAATTTAACCTTTTTTAACCAATAATGCATTTTTCCCGAGATTGTCGAATGAGAGTCTTTTCCCAGAAGAAAGGGACACTAGGGGAAAAGAACATCCTTCTTTTTCCTTTTTGGGTTTACCACAGGGGAATAAGGGAGGGACAAAGGGGGGTCTTTTGGGGGTTTTGGGAAAGTTTCAGAGAAAAAGGGTTCTGAGGGTGTTTTAAGGTGAGGGGAATTTTTTTTTTTGTTATCGAAAAAACTGCTTTTTTTGGGGAAAGGGTAAACAAATCCCAAGATTTGGATTATAGCGGTTAATTAAATTAAAAACCGTTACTTCATTGAGGTCGTCAAGAGCGTCCACTGAAAGATGATAAATTTGCCCTGCTTATCGGCCCCGAAATTACCCCTGAAGGGGAAAAAAGTATTTAACAAACGCTCCACGGCCCGCGCACGAACCCCCCCTTTTCTTTCCTTTTATCCTATCCTCCCCCCTCAACACACACCGACCCCAACAAGAAACCAAATTTACCCATTTGCCAGAGATGGGGGGGAATTTGGAAACCCTTGCCCCGGCGGGGGGCGATGCCTCCCCGGGGAGATACCCAGGGGGAAACCCCCCAGCCGACAGATCGGCCCCGAACCGCCATCCAGGGGGAGGATGATCACCATAGTTCTAATATTTTGGGGGGAACTATTTCCCTTTAGTTAACGAATTTCAAAATTTATTCAATTTCCACGTTTACTTTTCATTGTTTTATTTTGTATACGTTTTTAAAAAAAAAAAAAGTAAACGAATCTTTTGGAAACATTTGTAAATTATCCGTCTGTTCATTCCTTTTCTCGTCTTTAAGAAGAGTGCGGTTTTTTGGGTTATAACTTTTTTTAAACCATTCCCCTACTACGGAGCCCCCCGGATACCCCTTTTTGTCGGGTTTTCAGGGACGGGAAAGGGATGTATCATGGTTTTTTCCCCACACCCCCAAAAGGGGAACTAGCCCCCCCACCCCCCAAAATTTAAAAGTAACCTTGGATTTCTGATTACGTCCCAACAGCCCCCCAAAGGGACTGGTCAAGGCCACATAGTGTATCGGGAGCAGCATTTGGGTTTTAAACTCCCGCAATCTTATGACCCCGTTTTTGAAAAAGGAACAGGTTAAACCATACGATTGCAGTTTTTCCAAAAAGGGATTTTGGTGTTAATTGGTTTGGTTGTTTTTTTTTTTTCCCGGCGCGAAATTTTTTGGGGCTTAGTCCCAGGGTATGTTTGTTTCTCGGGAGATTGGTCTTCCCCCCGGAGGCAAACCCGGGGCCCCGGGAACATCCCCGTCGGCTAGTGGGGTTTTCCCAAAAACCCGGCCCTCCCCCACCAGCGGGGCCCCGCCCCCCCGGGACACGCCTAAGCCCAACCGGTCCCCGGTTGGCACTGTAATGTGGGGGTAAGGGTGTGGGGAGAGGATAGAAAAGGAAGGGAAGGAAGATCGGGCGGGTCCGGGCCCGTTTGGTAGGGAAATGCCTGGCTTTCCCTCCCGATGTTGATGGGAGAAACCCAAAAACTCCCGTTTCGTGCAGTCGGGCCCCCGGGAAATTTCCCCCTCCAGACACCCGCCGCCGCCGACTCAAACCCCGGGACCCCCCGGTCAGGAGGCACCGCAGTGACATCCGTTGAGGGCCTTGAGCTACCGCCATGGGGTTTGGGTTCGGGAAAGAGGGGTTTAAAAAAATCCCTTCAACTCCCAGGTCATCCATTCCACCCGAGGGATGCATGGCTAAACGGGAAAACGTAAAGTCCAAAGAGAAACCCGGGTGAAGGAGAAAATAATGAAAAAAAAAAGGGTGTTTAAAGGAAGTGCAGAGCAAGAGAATGGAAGACAAAAAAAAGGGGTAAACATGAAAGCATTTTATACATCCTCAAAAAATACCCAGCCAGGACGGGACCGACAATTTCTACAGGACATGCAATTAGTCAGGGCCCTGGAAAAATTCCCGTTAAGATGATAGTTTCACGTGAAATTTTTAGCAATTACATTAAAATGAATTAGAATGTCTGTGCAAATACGGGAATGCTTTTTCCATATTCATGTTCGAAAATTTAAAAAAATTCAGTTAAAGACCAAAAAATTTCATTATTTTTTTATACAATTGAAATTAAAATTTGCCGCATTAATCAGTAAAGTTAGATTTAGGGGGGATTAAGATTTGGATTTGGGCTCTGCGTAAACAGAAAAGTTCCCTCTGGGACAAAATGGGGATGGTGGGGAGTCTAAAACGGGTCACCTATAATTCATTAATACTCAACGACTAGAAATCCGGCAATGACAGGTCCCCATCGATTTAACCCCAGATTCGTCCTCCGAGCCTATACATCAGTGTAGGGCCTCATTGACTGGAGGCCAATGTATCTCTTAAATTTGGGGACTTCCGCCGCGAACCGATCAAATGGTAAATTGAACTGGCGTTTTTTTTTCAAAAATTCGACCCGGGACATTTTTCCCAGCAGATATTCTTCTGAGATGCCAACACAATATTCAACTGAATAAATTTTTTAACGTCTATTTGATACGGAAACTAACAAAAATATTCCTTTTTATTGAATATATACTCACGGGACAATCATTTATTTATATTAATAATTATTGACTTAACTACATTTTTTTTTTTGCACAGTCACCATCATATGTATTGTTATAATAAAAGGGATATTATTATTATTTTTATTATTATTATTATTATTATTATTATTATTATTATTATTATTATTATTATTATTATTATTATTATTTTTAAAGGAATTTCCCAAATATTACAGTTGTCAATAAAATTTAAAAAAGAATACATTAAAAAAATGAATTGAATAGGGAGGGGTGTATCCCCGGGAGTTTCCCCCCAAAACCCCCATCCCCCCTTCCTAAGAGGGGGCGGCATTTGAAAACCCGAAATGGGAAAAAGACAAATATCCAAGAAAAACCCTTTTCGTTTCGAACACCAGAGGGTCTACAGCGAGATTTTTTTAAATTTCCAATTATATCGGAAACTTAATTTTCCCCAACAGAGTATATTCGGAAGAATTTCAGGAATATTGATTAAAAATTTTCCAATGGAGCCCCGGGGTTGGCTGTTTTCGGAGTTCAACGAGTGAAAATGAATCAACTTTCCGGAGTGTTGAAACCATTAATTTGAGGAAGAGGGCCTAAAAATGAAAGGATGTCGTTTAAATGTAAAGAGAGGGAAATGAAAGAATATCACTGAACCAGCAAAATACAAAGAAAATTAGCTATGCCTATTCAAAACAACGGTAATTTTTTGTAAAGCTTCACGGGGACTTTTTAAAATAATTTTCCTGAAGAAAGATCACCAAAATTTTTTTAAAAAAACCCAGAAATTAAAGAGAATATCACCTTTTTAAAAAAACCAAACCGATCAAAAAAATTTACCCTCAGTATTTCTAATGCTGTGTTTGTATTTATCTTGACCCCAAACAGCAGACCCCCCTTAAAACAAAAGAAGGAAAAATAGTTAAAACCACAAAACTAGTTATTAAACCATTGATTACAAAAAACAAAAGAATAGCCTTGTCCAATGTGTGTCCAGTCACCCCTCACTACTAATAGAAGATAAATTCAATGAATTAAATTTAAAGATACTATCGCCTATATGGTTCATGAAACGGGAAAATGAAGGACCCGGGTTTTTTTAATGTACTAAATTTTTAAAATTTTTAATTAACACCAGAAGATGAACATAAAATTCTGAATCTATAAAGATTAATTATAAGGAACAAACTACGGGATTTAACTCCAGGAAAGAATAAAAAAGGTTTTGAATGAAAATCAGGCCATGTTTCAAGAATTGGGAAAAAAAAGGGGGATCAACCGAAATAATAAAACTACTTGTGAGGTTAGGAAAGGAAAAAAAAAACAGAAGAACATGATTATTCAGGTAAACCCACAAAAAACCCCTCAGAACAAAATAATAAAAAGAAGTTCAAGAAAGCAGATCAATTAAAAAAAAACTAGAATAGACAAGACAGAAGAACAAGGGGATCACTGAGCAAATACAAACAACACTGGGAACAGAGGAAAGACACAGAAGAAAACGCCAAAGGAGAAAAAAGGGGGGGCATTCAGGTGACAGAATCCTCCAGTTTTAAATCACTGATGTTAATAATTAAGATAAAAAACAGAATATGAAAAAAACAAAGGGAAAATAAAACATGAAAAAAAGGAAAAAGAAACCAAAACACGGGACAAAGACAAAGGAAAAAAGGTGGGATAAATTGAAAAGAAATAGATTTAACAAAGGGGGGGGAAAAAAGAACCTATTAATATAGATCAATTTAGTCGTCTGAGGGCCAAAAAACTCAAGGAAACCCAAAAAATATAATACAAATAGAAAAAGAATACACAGAGAAATTGATGACCAACGAGGTGTAAAGATGTAAAGGGGAAAAATAAAACCAACCAATAAAAAATAAATGCACTGACTATAAAAACTACAACAAATAAGAAATGACACCCCAAGACAAATGTCAACCTTTAAAGATAAACATGCACAATAATAATACAGAAAATTAAAAAATAAAAGGGGAATAAAAATTTTCAAATGGAATAAAAGGATACTACAGATTTGGAAAATATCTTTTTAGTAATAAAAAAATTTCCCTTTCCCAAAAGTAGATGTTTTTCATTTGAGGCTATGGACAGGTCGATATTCTTGATACCCGTTGCTACTGTTGAAATGTGTAGGTTGGGAGGGGGTTTAGGAGAATGAGGTTATTTTTTTTTCCCAAACCATTCTGCATTATTTTTTTTTAATATGTCTATGCCGGGGAAACAAATTTTCCAAAACACTGTGCCCAGATCAAGAGATTGTAATTTTTTACAAAAACAGGTGTCACTCAATAATAGCCAGGGGTGTAGAAATATGCCTGATATTTATTTCCACCTGAAAAAATTTTCCCCATTGAAATAAATATAAAAGAAAAAAGCTTTTAGAAAAAATTTTCCCATCCTAATTAAAAATCTGAAGGAATTTTTACTAAATAGATATACATTTAATCAAAAAAATTAAAAAACTGAAAGTTTCAATTTCCCAAAAACCCATTCATTATATTGGGAGTTTTTAAAGCTCCCATATATACTGGGGACCCCAAAAAAATGGAAAGAAGAAAATAATAGCAAAATGGTTAAAAATAGAAAAAATTTTTCTTCCTAAACCCCCTCAATCTACTTTTCAACAGTAGCAACGGACTATCACAATATCGTCCTGTTTAAAAGCCTCAAATGAAATAGAAAATCAATTTTGGGGAATTTGGAATGTTTGAAAGTTAAAAGACAGCATCATTTTCCAATAAGAAAAAAAGAATTAGGAACCCCTTTGATCCAGAAAACAAATAAATCATCAAGAAGATGGTATCCTGACAAACCCAAATTTGGGAAAAAATTCAGAGAAAAAATTTGGGATAATTCCCACGGAGATCCCAAACAATTAACTGATCCCACAAATATATTGGCAAAGGGCTGTAATGACTTTTCCCAAACCTATTCTTCATGGAGCAAAAAAATTCCCCAAATAAATGGGAACCCAAAGAAAGAAATATCCCATGGTGGGGAATAAGGAATGAATCGGCAGTACTTGTTTCCAAAAAGAGCCCAAAGACTGCCCCAAAAAAGAATAAAAAATTTGATCCTGATTTAATTTATAAAATTAAATACAAGAAGAAAGAGGCAAAGCCAGAAGAACAAAAAAAGGGGAGTAAAAAAAAAATCGGGAAAAAATTTATATCAACAATGAAAAGCAGACAGATAGTTCAACAGTATGGAAGAAAATAAAAATAAAAAGTGTCATACATCATTAGTCCCTAGTGTAGTAATTATTTTTGGGGGATTTTGGGGTGATCTTCCTCCGCTGGATGGCGATCCGGCCCCGACCTCCCGTCGGCTAGGGGGTTTTCCCAACCAGGACCCCTCCTCCCTTTGGGGCACCCCCCCCAGACAACCCATAAGCCCCTGACTAATCCCCCCTGAATATGGGATTTAAGGGGCCAGGTGTGTGGGTAAGGGAGGATAAAAGGAGAGGAAGGAAAGATCCCACGTCTGTGGCCCCTTGGCCACAGAAATTTAGTATTTGCCCGGCTTTCGCCTGGTGGGGATGGGAGGAACCAGGGAAAATTTCCCGATTAGAGCAGCTGGCCGCTAGAATTTTCCAGACAGCGCCCGAATTCGCCCTGGGAAAAAACCGCCGCCATCAGGACTCGAACCACTACGAAAATCGAGATTATGCATGGGGACCTTAGAAGTAGCCCCACTATTGTTAGGGGGTTGAGGCCAACAGGGATTTCCCAGTTGAGAAAAAAGGGAAACCCAGAAATTTTTTTATGCAAACAAACGTAGCGAAAAAATTTTTAATGGACATACGAGAATTTTGGAAAAACCCAAAAAGAAGTAGAAAAACCTAAAACGCCCAAGATCACCTAACCCTCTGTAAATAGAAATTATCTCTTTCACTGAAGAACTGAAGATAAAAAGTCCCTTCCCCAATTTTAAGAAGAGACCAGCAAACCCACCTTGGAGTAACATCATAATAAGAGTAAAATGGAAGGAGAATACGAGAAGAGTAATCACACCAAAAGAAATATTTTGAAATTTTTTTGAGATGAAAGACAAACTCAGATTACAAGCATAATTTTAGATGGGGGCAGCATTGAATGAAAGAAGAGGCTGTGCAATTGTATCTAATGATAGGGGTATTTAAAATTCAGAATCTATGACAGTTAACCGGGAATTTTTTCTGTGAAAAAATAGCTATACTAAAAAACCCAAAAAAATAGGAGACAATAAAAAGATCAATATTTTCTGATTCCAAAACAAATTTTTTTATGGAAAAAAGTAACGCCAGCAACTCTAATATACTCCGATGGGTCCAAGAATTTAAAATTTTTTGGCCCAAAACCCCAAAAAATTATAAAAGAATTACAGGATCCCCAAATCATCAGGGGAAAAAAAATTAAGAAAAAGGGTAAGGGGGAAAAAAATAATCAATGAAGCTTCAAATATCTCAAAATTTTTTCACCCCCGAAGAAATTAAGAATTATATTATCACCAAAATGAAGAAATGCTGGGACCTAGCTGAAAAAAAAAGACTTTTGATAAGCCACCCCATGGTCAAAATCAAGAAAACAGCAATAGATAGACTAAGAATATGTCATACAAATTTGAAAATACATTTAATTTTAAAATAAACGAGAAACTAGTGAAAAGTGTGGTTCATTGGGAAATCAAACACCTTTGAGAATGCCAAAATTTTGAAGAACCAACCAAACTTTTCCAAAACATTAAAGAATGTTTAAATACTGAAGCAGGATGCAAAAAAAAAATTAGATTAATTTAAAAAGAAAAAAAAAAATATAACTCATTCTTTTTAACAAAATAAAGGATAATTGATTATACCTGTGATTAAAAAAATAAAACCCGTGAAGTATGTATGTTGGTAAATAATGATTTGGATAAGTAAAAAAAATGAAAATGTAAAAAATGAAGGGTGAAAGCAAAAATGATATTGAAGATATAAATAATATGTAAAAATAAACCCCATGAAATATGTAAAAATAATGATATGTCTTGTAGGTAAATAATGTTGAGGGGATGAAGTAAACAATGATATTTAAAAAATAATGATAGGGATGTTTTGAAAAATGATAGGTGATGAATGCAAAAAATGTTAGGGGATGATGCAAATTATGAATGTAATATGTAAATAAATGGAAACAGAATAATGATATACGAAAAAAGTAAAAAAATGAATATTGTAGATTTGGGTTTAAGTTCGATAATTTAATTTTGCAAATTATTTTTTTCTCTCCCCCTCTCCCTCTCTCTCTCTCAACTATCTATCTATCTATCTATCTATTATCTATCTATTTTTTCTAAACTATCTATCCATTCTATATATTTTCTGAACTTTTCATTGATAAAAAAATAATTCCTGGGAAAACTGTTAGTTAACAACACCCTTTTGTCTACATAAACGTTGCATTTAAAAGGTTTTGTTTCCCATCGATTTTTTTTGATTTCGGGGTATTTTCTAAACCCAAAAATGGAAAAACGTTCAAACAAAAAGTCGAGGATTTATAAAGTGTTTTAAACAGCCAGGAATGATTTTTACCAAAGAGTAGCCCACCAAGATTTGGGAAAAATTTTTTCCGAAAATTGATTTTTGGGAAAGTTTTAGTAAAAAACTTTAAAATTTTATTGTTGAGGGTTTTATTATTTTAATTCATATTATGGAGTACCAAAGGTATCTGCCATCACCACTTTAATATATTCTTTACTATTTCATGTTTATTTCTTTTTTTTTTTTTGGGAAAGGGGCAGGAATATGTTTGAAAGGCAATTTTTTTTGCAAGTTTTTGATTTTGTTTTTTTAAATTATTAAAATTTTTTCATAACAATAAATGAAAAAAAAAAGTTTCATGAGACAACAGTTATGGCGTACGGGCATAAGCCCCTTTTTTTCAGACAAGAATCTTTCCCCGATTAAAACCCCCTTTTCCTGAACTTTGGGAAAAAAGTTAAACACATTGAACTCTCAAAAAATATGATTATAAATCCAAATTTATGTTCAGAATTTTTTAATTTTACTTTCAGATGACAATTTGAAATTGATTTTTTTTAAAATTTTTAAAGGATGATTTTTTTCTTGTGTAAAGGAAATGATAATTAGTAAAGATAAATTTTCCCCAATTTTTCAACCCACTTTCCAAATGAATATCGTCACTGCCAATTGGGGAACATTTTTGTACAGCGCTTTTTTTTAAAATTTTGGGCCCGTTGCTCTGGAAAAAATGTCCAGAAATTCCTGAAAGTTACCTTGCTCACGACCCCGACAAGCCTGCACTTCGATATCCAACTGGGTTTGTCAAACAAAGATAAAAAAATTCATTCAGGAAAAATTTTTTAGAAGATATAAAAAATAAAGGGGAAGAAAATACAACTGAAAATTAAAATAAAAATTCAAAATTTACTTTTAAAGATTCTTTAATTTTATTAAAAGTTAAGGAAATTGAGATTAAAAGGCAGGCGTAAAAATCAGTAATATAGAACTTCAATGAAAAAGGTTTTAAAATATTTAAATACAAATGAAATATTCTGAAATGCCAAGAGTTACAAAGGGGCCCCATTTTTATCGAATACTTTTCCCGGAATTTATGGGCAAACCCAGGCCAATGGACACGTTCAGCTGTCTGTATGGGTCTTCAGCCAAGACGGCGTTCTGTGAGGCAATCGATTTTCCTTAAAACGGTTAAGCAGAAAATTATCCCCAGTGCTGGGAAAAACTTGACCTATTAAACTTTGTAAATTTGATAATGGCGCCCCCCCATTGTCCTTCAGTTTTACGGCCAATGGGATCTAAGTTATTTTAGCCAGTAATTAAACTCCGCTTCACGCCCAAAATCCGACCCAGAACAGCAGCCGGGTCCTCAGAAACAGGGAAAGGGGTTTACAGAAGACCGGGGCAGAATATCGCCGGAGCGGTAGTTTTTGAATCAAAGATGCCACTTTGAGCGCCCCCGACCGGGAGGTCCTAGATCTGGGGTCCCGACGGCGGAGGATTTTTCGACACAGCTTTCAGCCAGGCCGAATTCCCGTCGCCGCCCGGAGGGGAATTCCCCCCGGGCCCCCCCCTTTATCGGTAGTTTTCGTGGTTTTCCATCCCCCAGGCGAATGCCGGGGCAGTACCCTACGAAACGGTCCACGAACCGCGCGCGATTTCCCCCTTTCCTTCCCTTCCCTGTCCCATCCTCTTTCCCCCCCCACACACACTTACACCCAAATGCACCACATACTACATATTTCGGAGACCCGGTCTGGGTTAGATTTTTCCCCGGGGGTGCCCCGGTGGGGGAGTCCTGGGAGAGGGGAAAACCCCCCCAAACCGAGGAGGGTCGGCGCCGGATCCCCCCATCCAGTGGGGGGAAAACCACCGCCATTCCCCCGAAAAACATGCACCACACCAACGGGGCCAATGACCAAAGCAGTTGACCCCCCGGGAACACGAAATACAAAAAAAAACCAAACCCAGCATATCGGGGTCACTGGCCCGCATCAACACAACGTCAAAATGCCTATTACTTCAGCCATTTTCCCAAACCTCCCCATATGGTATTTTAGAAAAAGGGTTTTTTTACAATACACCCTACATCTTATAATGAAATATTTTGTATTACTTTATTTATTTTTTATATTTTTTAAAAAACAGACAAAAATGTATGTGAGATTGGGGAAAATCATCTCAAGCTTTTTGAGTTTCCAGAACCTTTTCCCAACACTTAACCATTTAAAAGTTGGAAAAATGAATAAATAATGGAATAATAATCATATGAATAAAAAAAAAAAAATAATAATAAAATAATAAATTTAAAAAACAAAATTAACATTTCAAAAAAAGTGATATATGTCTCCCAAAATTTTAGAATACTTTTTTGCAAGGTATATGAGCAAACAGATTTATTCTTTTCTGAATTGCTAACAAAAAAGAAACCCCCACTCCTAAGCCTCTACTACCAATTAATCAAGCAAAAAGGGGAGCTCCCCCAAAAGTGGGATAGTGAAGCCAATTTTCGGGTTCCCGAAGAAAATCAAGGTAAATCTCAGCATCTGTCAATGGATCAGGAAAGACAAAAAACGAGGTGGGGGTTATTAAGGAAACTAAGTACATTAATTGGGTTTTAAAAATTTGGGCTGTAAAATTTAAATTATTAACAAAATATTGTTTTATTTAAAAAAAATTTTTTTTTCTTTTGGCTAGTATAGTCTTTTAATTGGTTTTAAACAACCCTTTTTAAAAAAATATTTTTTTAAATTTAAAATTTTTAAAAAAATTTGGTTGTTTAATTTTTATCTGGGAAAAGATTTAAAAATAAAAGTACATGTATTGCATGGGGTTTTTAGGTCCTTTATACTGAAATTTATAAACATGATTTCTTGTCGAGTGTTGTAACTTTTAAAACGGGGAAATACATAAAAAAATTTTCAAATGTTAATAAAAATTGTTTTTAAAATACCAAGATTTTGTTAAAAAGGCAAGGCAATGGTAAGATTCCAAGTTCAATGAAAGAGGCAGGAATCATTTGGGTGGGGTTTTTTCAATTTTTCGGGTAACTTTTTTTTCCAATCTAAATGTTCAAAAAATGGGTTTGACCCAGAATATTATGACAATCTCAGGGGGAATGGGATTTGCACAAACACCAAGCAGCCGATTTTTGGGGGAAGGGGAAATTTTAAAGAATTTTGAGGATAATAATGAGATAATTTAATGTTTTTAAACCCGAAAGGAAATAAATTTGAGGTTTGATTTAATTAAGATTAAAAATTTTGTTACCTTAAACAGCAATGAATAATTTTTTATTTCAAAATTTTAATTGCCGATTTAAAAATCAAAAATTTTCATTGAGACAGTTTTTCCTTCGTTAACTATCAATTTGTTATTAAAAACTAAAAATTTAAAATTGAAATTGTAATTTTTTATTTTTTTTTTTTGGGAAAAAATATCTTTTAATTCCCAAAAAGAACTGTTTTTTTTTTAAAATGAAAAGGGATTGTTTATGTACAAAGAAAGAGGGGAAGGGGCCAAGATCGAACCTTTGGGGGCCCTTTTGTTCAAATTTTAAATAATTAAAAAAAAATAAAAAATGTTTTTTCAAATCTGGAATTTCTATTTTCCTTTTAGGGTCGATGTTTTAGGTGTGAAACCCAATCTAGGGGTATAAAATGAATTTTTTAAGAAAGAAATTTTAGAGAAAAGGGTTTTTAATTCCATGTAGTTTTTGAAAGACCCCAAAAAATTTCCCCCCCGGGGTTTAAATTTTAAACATTGATGAAACCCAAAATCTGAAAAAGAAAAAGGGAGTTTTAGATTTTAATTTTTAAAATGCAAGTTTTGAAAAATTTTTTTTTTTTTGGGAAAGGCCCTTTAAAGAAAAAAATTTCCCTTAAAATTTTTTAAAAAAAACCCAAAAAGAAAAAGGCCAGGTTAGGGAAATTTTATTGTTGTTCTTTTTCTAAAAAAAAGGGGAATTTTGTTTTGGGAAAATCTGAAAATTCCCAGCCCTGGGGCATTTAAAAGGATTTCTGTATAATCAGGGAAATTTCTTTTAATAAATTTCTGGGGAAATTATCTAAAGAGATGAATATTTATTTTTAGTTTTTTACTATTCTGAGGATTTGTTAAGAAATTTCAAAAAAAACATTCCCAACATTTTTTTAAAAAAATGATGTTTAATTTTGTGTATTTAGTCCTTTTGTGAGATCAAAATGCATTTTAGGAAAGGTTGGAAGATATTTTTTTGCAATTTTTTTTGATTATTTGTTTTCTTATTATCCCTTGAAAAAAAAACATTCTCAGAAATTCCTGATGACGTGGTCCAAATTTTTTTTTAATTTACATTTTTTTAAACTTTTTTTTTCAGCGTTCCAAAAAATTCCCCAAATTTTTTTTTATTATTTTTCCTGGGCAATTAATTCCCCAAAATTTTTTTATATTCTCAAGTTAAAAGGAAACCGGGTGAAAACAGATGTTTGAAAAAAGGGAGGGGCGTACGTTTTTTACACGATGTTTTAAATTCCTTTTGGGTCCATGTATTACTTTTTGTGAAATTTAATTTTTTTTTTCTTTATAAGTAAACAATTAAAGGAAAAGAAAACCTTTTAGAAAAAAAAAATGTTTTTTTCTCTTTTGTAATAGCATCATTTGTGTCTTGCAAATATCCTAATTTAAATTTTTTGTTAACTTGTAAAAAACCTTTCATATGTGTGTTTTACTAATTGTTAGTATTAATGTTATTAAGTAATTGAAGAATTTTGGGAAAGTTGTCACAAATTTTATTATTGGTTTATTGATATCTAGTTGTATTTTTTTTAAATTATAATTTGATCTATAGCTGTTTGATTTTTGTGTATTCCGGAGGAAGTTCACTGTAATATCTAAATCAAAAAAATGAATTAAATTTAGAAACTGCTCTTTTTTTGGGGTTCTCAGAAAAACAAATTGAAATCTTTACAAAACAATGGGTTTTAAAAAAGAGATTATTAATTTTGTTCAGAATTACTCTAGATATTCCCCCGAAATTGAAAAACTAAAGCCCCTTTTTTGGGGGTCTGTAGATGCAAAGAAAGATAATTTTAGGAGAAGATGTAAGACCGTTATTTCAAAAACCCCACTAATTTCAAAAAATTGAATTGGGAAAAGGTGAAAAGATGCCAAAGAAGGGGCCCCATGTTTTGGGGCCCAAGCCAAGGGGGTTTTACTGAATTTAAAAATGAGCCAAAAAATTTTAAATTTCTACGTCGTTTTTGTTAAATGGGCCCTACGACCCAAATATGCCCTAAAATTTATAGAAATTTAATAGTTATTCCCGGGGGCCAAAACCCGTGTGGTTAATCCCAAGTGGTGGATCGTTATTTATCGGGAGGCGGCGGGCCCCCTTTTGGGTCATGTCGGGGGCCGACCCCACCAGGCCCCAGGGGTGCCAAGGGGTTATAGTTTTTTAAAACAGGTATCTCCCTTTCGCGGGTCACCCCCCGTTGGTTTAGCTTTAAAATCGGTTCGGCCCCCCGACAGTGAAGTGAAACCGGGTAATGTCAGGGGAAAAAAATTTGGGGGCAGAAAAAGAAAGAGGAAGGGGAAAGGCCGGGGCAGTTGGTGGTCTGTTTGTTAGGTACTGCCTGACATCTGGGGAGGTTGGGTCGGAGAAACCATCGAAAACTACTGATCAGAGAAATGCCCGCCAGATATTATCTCCAGAGGATTTTAATTTTGACATAAAACAACCCCGCAGGCCCAAAATGTTTTCAACGGGACGGGGACCCCGTACTATTTCCCCCTTTAAAAATCCCTTTTTACACTGGGCCAACAAAAAAAAATTAAAAAAAAACAGATTTAAACCCTGTTTTTGAAAAATTTAAAAATCCCATTGGCTCCATGAAAGTACGCCCCAAAAATTGGGAAAAACCCATTTGGGCAAGGGGCCGCGACATCAGCCAAAAGATTGGGGGAAAATCAAGTTAGGAGAATATCGGTGAAGTTTTAGCCGCCAGTTTTTTCCACAAATCAACAGACAGACGTAAAACGTTTTATCGTCAATCAAGTTTTTGGCTGGGCTTTACAAAACATGGATCCCCGGGGTTCCTACGGATGGGGCATTTTTTCTAAATTTATTCACGTTACTTTTAAAGGGGGGAATTTTTCGTTAACGAGTCCTTTAATAAGAGTTTTCCGCCGAAATTTTTGCAGTTTTTTCGAGTATCTCGTTATCACTGAAATTGTAAAGCATCCAGTAACCAAAAGTTCATTCACTGATAAAAATACAAAAAGTGTGGTGAAATTATAATTACAAAAATTTATGATCAACTACATTGAAACACAAACCAAATCCAAGTGAAATATAATGATTTATTCCTGGGTTTTTAAATTGTCTCATTTCGCTGCAAAAGGGATAAAAATTTTGTTAAGAATTGTCACCTTTAAACATGATCCATTTTTTTTAAATTTTTTTTAATATCAAAAGTATTTGCAAAAAAGGTTTTTAAAGAAATAAGAATTACGATGTTAGTGTCCTTTAAAAAATTTTAGTTTAGAAACAAATGTAAACCCTAAATTGATATTTTTTTATGAGATTTTTTTAATTAAAACCGTGGCTTTTGTTGTTGTAAAAGAGCATAGATCATCCCTTCCTTTTTACGATATTCCCAAATTGAGAAAAAATTTGTTTATGCCAAAAACCCGGGGGGAAAAGTAGAAAAGGGAAAACCATAAAATTTTTCATCATATGTATGCAACCAAAATTTTTAAACCATGAAAGCCCGCTCCTCTGTCCTTTGCCGTTTTATTAAAAAAAAAATGAAAAAGGGCCGCAAAATTTTTCCAATTTGATTAATTCATTTAGGGTTCTGTGCATCTACGATATGCGACCGCCCGGGTTTATTTCCTTCCATGAATATTTTGCGGATTTTAAATATAAAACGGTATAAGCTGACATTCCCAAAACTGTCGCCTTTACGGGATGGGGGAATTCATTATAAACGTCGGTAAAAAAGAAAATATGTAGATTATTTTGAAAGGATCATGTGTTTTTCATCTCCAAAAAACATTCAATTTCTGAAATTTTATTTGTCAAATAAGGGAAAGGGAAAAAAAAATTTATTTTAATGCAATGATAAAAAAGGGGTTTTTCCCCCTGGGAATTCGGTTATTCTTTTTTCATCTGGATGAGACGTTTTCATTTTTACACTAGAGACCCCAGCCCACCATTGGGGCTCCTTTTGGGTTGGGGCTGCAGAACCCGAGACCCCCCGCGACAAAAACATACGGAGACAAAGGGCAATCAACCCTTTCCCCAGGCGGGGCTCAAACCCGGGCCCCTTTGAACAGAAACCGCTGGGGTGGTACAGGACTTACCCATCCCCAGGCAATCAATAAAAGTACACATTTACCACGTAAAAAACATTTTCTTGGGGACCCAGACGGAGGATCGAGAACCCTTTTATTTGGGGGGCCAGGGGAGGAGGGGATGAACTTTTTCCTTTTTTTTTTATTTTAATGCAGGATTCCAGATGGGCAACCCATGGTTATTAGTCCCCAAGTGTACTTTTGTGTGTTTTTCTTGGGAGGTGGCGGTGGTCTTCCCCACTGGATGGAGGGTCCGGCGCCGAAACCCTCGGCTAACGGAGATTTCTCAGACAGGTACCCCCTCCCCCAACGGCACCTGGGCCCGGGGGGGTTCCAAGTCCCCGACCGGTCTCCCGGGATGGAAATTTTTAGTATGTTAGTGTAGGAAAGGGTAGGGGCAAGGAAAAAGAAGATCCCGGGGTCCGTGGCCCGTATGTTAAGGGGACTGCCCCGGGATTCACCGGGTTTAAGGGGAAACCACGAAAACTACCGATCAGAGAGCCGGGCCCCCAGAGTTCTTGTCCACACAGCGACTGAATTCGTCGGGGCAAAATTTTGTGTCGAAAATCCTGCCGGCGTCGGGACTCGAAAACCCAGGGGCCTCCCGGTCAGGGAAGGGGGCAGCAGCGAACACGGGATGCACTGAGCCCCCGCTTCCGGATGGGAAACCCCCGGGGGGGGAGGGGGAAGGGAGCCCCAAAACTGACTGGTTGCACCCCCGACAAAGGCCCAAAACGGCCCCCGCCCTCCCACGGGCGCCCCCCCCCACTTCACACGCGCCCGCATGAGGGACGGGGAAACCGAAAAAGGGCCCCGGGGGAGGGAGGCCCTCCGGGGGCGCCCAAAAGTTTGAAAAACGCGGGAAATTTTTTTTTTTGCTGGCGCTCCCAAAACGGGGACGTTTAGTGCGGGGAAACGATGAATCGATGGAAAATGGGAAAATTAAAGAAGGTATACCCACGGTTTTTTTTCGGAGGGTTATTTTATTTTTTTCATTTAAATGGGATTGAGTTGAGGTTTTAAGTTTAAAATCTACTAAATGGTTTTTAATGGAGAAACGAATCTACAGAAAAGAAAATAAAGAGGACAAATGGGCCACTGTTAGACTGCAATGTCACATTGCAATCCAACCATAAAACGGGGAAAGATAATAGAATTGAAAGCATGGGGAAAACAAAACTGGGGGTAAAAAATATTATGGGTTAGGCACTCACTGTTATCTTAAGTCAAACAATTAATTTTTTTTTATCCATGTGGATATCAAAAAAAAACTACTGATGATACAATCAAGAATTTTTTATATGCTTATTAGTTATTTAAAAAATCTGCAAACAACTCACTTTAAGACGAATTGATTGCATAATGCTTTCGTTTGGGTGTCACTCCTCATTTAGGGGCACCTCTGAACCAAGCATGTCCCGCACGGTTAACTACAAAAAATTCTTTGAATTTGACATTGAGCATAGATTTCAGCTTTTGACGGGCACTTTACCATACGATTGTTTGTCACTGAAGAGCCAACGCGTCCCTAAAGAATATAAAGATATAATCTAATTTAATGTTTTTAATAAAATGTTTAAGGAAAATAACACCTATACCATCAAATTCAGTGTATTGTGCCTACATTTACGAAGTATACCTAGTTGTGCTTCAACAGGACTACTTCAGTACTCTTTGGGAGTTGCGCAAATTATTATACTAAATGAGTCTGCGAAGTTCTTCTAACAAGCGACAATTTCTTCTCGAGACTGCTTTCGAACTAGGCCCTTTGAGTCAACACGCAAATTACGATACCCTACACCACCGACCTAAACTCCCACTAAACATTTTCGACGCTTTAAAAAGATTGCACAATTGCATTTGCAACTTTCAGAAATTCAGGATATCTGGATCCATTATTTAAAGATCTACTTATAATGATCAGATTTGAATAAGGAAAATATCGTTAATCAGTATTGTAGTTTTGGAATTTGTCTTTGTCCTGCAATTTTGTCTGGAATTTTTTTGTCTGCAATTTTCAAAAAAAAACAGAGAACTCAAAAAAGTAAAATGCGCACATCTTAAGCGTATTTTCTACTGAGGAACAAAATAAAGAAAATTTAGGAGCCGTTTTTGAGAAAAAATATAAATTTTTTTATTTGAAAAAAAATTATGCAAAAACTTTATTTTTTCCAAAAGTGTACTTAATGACCGGATTTTATTAAAGAAAAAAATACTACTAGCAATATTGCACTTTCGCAATATTATTTTCGCAATTTTCGAAAATACAGCAGTACCGAAAGTGCTATATGCTTATTTTTTAAAAGTAAAACTCTAATCGAAGAAACATTTCAGAAAATTGTTGGGAAACGTATTTGAGAAAATGTTGATTAAAACTTAGTTTCATAAAAATTGAAGACTTTTCATATGTTCCAAAATTGTAATTAATCTAATTTAAAGACCTGAACTTGAACGAATTTGATTAAGGATATCTATATTTATACTATATCTATCTTCATTATTATAGTTTTAGTGTTGTCGAAAATTCGAACTTTTAATATTTCCCAAAAAATTTAAAATTTTCAACAATAATGGTACCCGAGTCATTTTAGCTCTTACGCCATCCAACAAAAGGCTTAATAAAATGGAGCTTTTTAAATGTTGAGGCTTCATATAAAGTAACGTACTAACATAAATATATCAAACAGTAATAAAAATAAAATCCTGTAATAATCATAATCCTGTAGTATACCATAAATTTAACTTCACTACTTGCATATTGTTCTGAGCTTTCTTTATCTAGTTGTGGTAGGAGTTTTAGCAATACACAGCTAGTGGTGCAAACACGGCACACACTTTCTGATTATTTCTAAATTTGCAAATTCTAAAAGGGAGTTCTAAAAAAATGTGACCGCACCTCCCTTTAATCCCATCTCTATCCGTGAAAAAAATAAAGAAAAAATATTGGAGCGGTGTTAGAAAAAAAATGATACACCTTTAGGTTGTTGGTTATGATTCCGGGCATGCTGACAGCTTAGGTCATTTGTTCCGTAAGTGTAATGCATGACTTTCCCTCAGGAGATGGCGGTGATCTTCCCCGCTGGATGGCGGATCCGGCGCTGACCACATTAGGCTAGCGGAGTTTCACCAACCAGGACTCTCCCACCAGCGGGGCACCGCCCCAGCCGGAAAGCTCTAAGCTCCGACCGGTCACCTGGAGTATGTGATAATGTAATGCATGTTAGTGTTCGCAATAATAGTGCAGTAGTGTAAAATGTGAGAGAGGTGAGAGGATAGACTACAAGAGGAAGGAAAGATCGCCTGGTCCGTGTCCCGTTTTAGGTACTGCATAATACTTTTTTAAACTGCCTATATTTTGCGCACAATTACACGAAAACATTTATATTTCGAATAATTGAACAGGAACTTCCGAATATATTTCCGAAGATCCGGCATATTTCTTTAAAATCTCTATCTTACATTATAGTTGAGGAAAATGCCTAAAAACTGAGTATTGAATGAAAATTACACTGCACCATTCTCCTAAGCGTCCTTTACGCTATCCGAGAATAAATTTAATAAAAAGACTTGAAGTATTTTTTAAAAAAAATTTGAGAATGTTTCTAGATTTCATGTAAAGTATTCTCAAAAATTAAACTATCCGTTTCAAGTTGAGATCGATCGGGAAACAGCAATTTGAAAATCGTCTGAACAGTTTAGGCGCCAGTGTTGGGCAGGGGGATGTAGAACACATATGCCGATCAGTATAAAAGATCCACAAAACGTGGATTCTGATACACAAGGGTTAGAGTAGAAATTGACTACATGTACAGGAACAAGATTCAGACAATTTTACAAAGGCAAACAATGAGTTTTCGTCAAAATTCGCCTGATCTGCCAGAATTAGAATACTTTTTTCTAGAAAGACGAGAAAGTATAAAACAACAGACATGACTGAAAAAATTTTTCGTTTCCCGGGAAACCCCAAACGTGCATTCCCGAAAAATCGGGATATCGAGCTCAGCAGCATTAGATAACTTTCGCAAGGTATGTCAGATATACAGTAGATACTAGTAAAGATTAAAAAAATTAAGTGGCTAATCAATTAGTTGTCGAAAATAATATTTCAGACTCCTTCGTCGTAAATCAATTATTTTATATTTGGGGCCTTAGTTTGTCAACTCTACGATTTATATCGAATTATGTTTCATCGGAACGGCTGTGTTGCATCAATGGCAGAATTTTTCGTTTCATTTGCAAGGGCAGCTGATCGGAAGTTTCTAGGCGTCGAGTTCCGATGGAAGAAAATTTCAACACGAGCTAAATACAGCAAAAGTCGAATGCTAATTTGGGGAAAGGGGAAGTCTAGTGATGGATTGCTCTGATCGGTAGTTTCTTTAGTTTCTGCTCAATATCAGAAACTGCTGGGGCTGGTTTAAACAGGTTACGAGCCATGCTGATATATCCTCTCATACTTGTCCTCCCTCGCCCTTTATATACATACAATTACTCTTCCCTTCACTACAATGCCAAACAGTAGGGTAAACGGTAGATTGGCCACCCTCAGTGATTCGCCATTCCAACTATAATGGAATTACTACACGTTCTAATATTTTTCTTGTAAGTGGGCCGAAGGGACGCTATTTTCGGAGATGGCGGTGAACTTCCCGCTGGATGCGAGATCCGGCGCCGACCTACCGTCGGCTACTGGGGTTTCCTAACCAGGACTCTCCACCAGCTGTGCACCGCCCCGTGGCAAGCTCTAACCTCCCAACAGGTCTCCCGGAATATTTGGGAGTGTAGTGCATGTTAGTGGGTGTGTGGAGAGATAGGACAAGGAAGAGGAAGGACAGAGCACGCGCGGTTCTAGCCCGTCGGTAGGTACTGCTCCGGCATTCGCCTGGTTGATCGGAGAAACCACGGAAAACTCCCGATCAGAGCAGCCGGCCCTAGAATTCTCCTCAGAGAGCGACTGAATCGACAACTGAAAAGCTAGTGTCGACAATCCGTGCCGTCAGGACTTGAACTAGGCCCTCCCGTGAGAGGTGCGCAGGACATCAGTTGATGCACTAAGCTACCGCTCCGGTGGGTAAAAAAAGATGCCTCTGGAAACGAAATGCCGCATAGTTGACGCACCCTCACAGTCATAGTCCAAATAGTCAATCAATTCTATTAGCTTAGCTTGTTTTTAAAGTTCAATATAGTCTGCAAACGCATACGGACAACATCGTTCATTAAGGCTGGGTGCGAAGCGCAACGAGGCCAGCATCTTTGCCTGCGCCATTCCGACCTTCCGGCGGGGTTGATCGTTGCCACAGAATTTGTCGCGCTGCTGTTATCAGGCGTGTGGCGAGCGCGGCGCGGAAAGAATTCGTTCACATTTGGAGTTTATTGGTTTGATGGAGCCGCTGCGAGCGGGGGTGGGGCAGCGCGGGGCGAGGGGGGGGGGGGCGGCTAACGAGTGCGGAGTTAATGAGGCAGAGGGGGCAAACCCAGGCAGGAGGCCGGCGGGGCACGGGGCTCGTTAGGCGGCCAGCCGGGCGGGAGCGCTGGGACGGTGGATTTGATTTCATTTTTCGTGTTTCCGGGGGCGTCAACTGCTTTGGCATTAGTCCCGTTAGTGCAGGCATGTTTTTTTCGGGGTATGCGCGGTGAGTTTCCGCTGGATGGTGGATCCGGCGCCGACCCACGTCGGCTAGTGCGGTTTCCCAACCAGGACTCTCCTACCAGCGGAGAGCCCCAGCCGGGACAAGCTCCCTGATCGGTCTCCCGGAATATGTGTGGTGGATATGTAGGTGTGTGGGGGAGGGGAGAAGGGAAGGGGGAAGGAAAGATCGCGCGCGGTCCGTGGCCCGTTGATAGGGCCCGCCCCGGCATTCGCCTGGTGTGATCAGAGAACCACGGAAAACTGTCGATCAGAGACACCGGCCCCCGAATCCCCTCCGACAGCGACTGAATTGACCTAGCTGACAAGTTAATGTCGAACATCTTGCCTTTATCAGGACACGATTCTAGGACCTCCCGGTCAGAGGCATTGCAGTGGACCGGGGAATGCACTTGGGCCATCTCTCCTGGTCGAGAAAACGGTGATGGGTGGCGACTTGGTTCGTGGCTGACGGTCTGACTGATTGACGGTGACGACAGTGGTTGACGACGACGGTCGTCGGAGGGGATGACGGTTGAGGCGACTGACGGCGAGGGGGAGCGACGGACAGTGAGGACGAAAGCCCCGCGAATGACTGACGAGAACAATGTCGATTATGGCGAAACAGGTGATTGTAGGGAAAAAAACTCATCCTTTTTATTAACAAACGTTTCGCTGGCCGGGAAAAGCTCGGTGAATATTAAGTCGGTTAGACATTTACTTCTCCATTAACACTTCTTCCCTACACTGATATTCATAGATATTGATAAAAAGGTTACTTTAATTCATTATTATTGGGCTTACCGTTAGTTACCATCACTGCCCTGGCTTTTTGACGTCAGTCACCAACACCTTTGTGTCGCTGAGATTCAAAGCGATCAAAGCGAGCCATAGCGAGTCGGACATACCCAGCCACTTGTAGCCCTGGGGGCCATAGCAACAGGGATTAGAATTGGGTGTCGCGACTCGTAGTCCGTAGACTCGTTGATACTCTACTTTAATGCTCATTCCTCATGCGGACTACAAATTAACGTCTTATGAATTGATTTTGGTGTATTTTTTAGAGAGGTATCTTGATATTTGTTATTCATTTTCGCATTTTTAAATATCGTGTTACACTCCCAGTAGAATATTAATCCCCAACAAGAACAATTTAAAAATGTTCTTTAAGGCCAATCTGCGACACTCGAAGTTTTCTTGTTTAATCGTAAAATCGTATTGTAATTCTTTCATGTATTACAGCTGATCATGTAATACATAAATAATAAAAAAAACTAAGATATTATTCAATATTCAACGTTTTAATTCCGAATAAACATTTATCAAGCATTCTGAGACAACCCAACAGAGCTTAAATTTAATGTCTGCGTTGTCTTAACATGAATACAAGATTAAAAATTTTTAGACCATCGTAAATTTATATTAAATTATTATCCTTATGCGACGGTTGGGCGTTCAGTGAAATTAATTTAGAAAGTTTTACACTGGGATAAATGGAACAACAGGATATTTATCAAACCTCCGCATATTACGTATTATTAAATTCCTGCAGACAACAAACGCATTAAAACACAATTATCGCAGTTTTTCCCAAAAAGTCGGGGCGCAGCCTGAACTCTGTTGGAAGGCGGGAGGTGTGGGAGAGAATTCCCCCTTTCCCCGCGGGGGAGGCTTGGGCGCCTGAAAAAACACAATCCCGCCTTACAAAGGTGCTTTTCTCAAGGGCATGCACATGAAATAGGACTTTCCCAAATACCTGGAACGGCGGAGCTCAAAAAAACAAAAACAACAAAAAATAAATTTTCCAATAGCTTAGCAGAGTGATCCACCACCAATAGATATTCGCCCTTTGCGTGTCTCAACGTTTGGGGTTCTAAGCTTTGCTCTGGGAGACATGATTTCTTCCTCCTTCCGACTCCATACTTGAATTTTCACCCTAAGTAGATAATTCTAAAGTGGCAACAATGATATCATCAGACGTTTAAGGTATTGTATGCGCACGTTTCTTGAGCTCCAGAATACATTCTCCAACTCATATACTTTAAAATTACTTGCATTATGCGTAAAAAGCAACAGACGTTCTTAGAAATATGATGACCAGACATGATCTCTCCTGTGTAACCGAAATTATTTTGCAACAAAAAAAATCCACGACTTGATGTAATGGTCCTGTCGATGAAATAACGAAAAGCAATTTCTTTAATCTAGCTAAACAGAGCTTCAAGAAAACGGGGCGATAATACAAATAGTTTGATTGATTGATTAGTGATTCCGGGCTGATCAACTGTTGATATCATACTTCCCGAAGCGTACTGCATGTTTTCTCGTCTGGGGGTGGGTGATCTTCCCGATGGATGATGGGTCCGGCGCCGACCTACCGTCGGCCAGCGGTAACCCAAAAATCTCCCACCAGCACCACCCCAGCCGGGACAAGCTCTATGCCCCCGACATGTTTTCCCAGATTGTGTGGTGTGAGTAGTATGAGAAGGTGTGTAAGTAATGGATAGGAAAGGACAGGACAAGGAATAGAGGCATGATCCGCACGGTACGTGGGTCGTTTGTTGGTATTGCTTCAGCAACGCCTGGTATTGATCAGAGAAACCACGTATAAATATCGATCAGAGCAGCCGGCTGCTAGAATTTCTCGAGACAGCGATATAACTCCACCTGCTATTTAGCTGCCGCCGAACATCCTGCCACCGTGGGGATTCGAATCTAGGGCCTCCCGGCGAGGCACTGCAGCGACATCAGAAAAAAAGACATTTATTTATTTATTTTACGTAAAAAAACAGCTTTAAACTGCGTATGACGGTAATGGGGAGCTGAATTCCGTGCACATTTTCAAAATTCGTGATCCCACACTAAGTCATATACTTAAAGATTTTTTTAAAGAAAGCCCCATGTAATAAAATCGATTTTCGGGATAAAAACAATATATTTTGGCCTTCGTCAAGGAATAATACTTCCTGCAACAATATGGAAACAATAATCGAAATAACTATATTTCCCCAAAGAATCTTAGAAGACGTCAGATAATGAAATTACATTTATGTCCAGAAGCAAAAAAAGGGCCATCCGCATTTGCTCAATGGATCAGGGGAAAAGACGATTGAGATAGGACAAGATGGACGTGTCCTGTCATGGGCCCCGCGTCCGCCGGTGTCTGTTAGTATCCAAAGGTAAGGCCTCTCTAGATCTAGAAAACAAATCTCTACGTACGACCAGTCTCTTCTCATCTTGCAAGCTGACACACTTAAGTTATGAATTTGTAGTACTGAAAAAACATCACAGCCAGACAAACACCTCATCGCTTTGCAAAAATGATGCTCAACACCAGGGCTGCTCAAAACAAGATTTCGGGGAGAATACCCGGGGTGGTCGATGAAATTGCTCGTGGCCACTCGCCTTGCTGACTAGAGCTGACGCCTCCCACCCGTCGGACCGGAGCGGTAGCCAGTGCATCAACGATGTCACTACAGCGCCTCAGACCGAGGAGTCCTGATGGCGGCAGGATTTTCGACACTTGTTCCAGCTGGGCGAATTCAGTCGCGTCAGGAGGAGAATTCTAGCGGCCGGCTGCTCTGATCGGTAGTTTTTTGTGGTTCTCCCATCAATCCAGGCGAATGCCGGGCGGTACCATAAACGCACGACCGCTCGCGATCTGTCCTACCTCTTCCTTGTCCTATTCTTCCTTACACACACACACCGCAAAACCAGCACAACTACCACATATTCCGGGGATCGGTCGGGAAGGCTGCGACGTTTCGCTGCTTTTGATTAAAGAAGGGTGACAATGAACCGACTTGCAACCTGGGTTAGATTTGTAGATTTAGTTTCTTCACATCGCCCACAGTCTCATCGCAATTTAAGATTCGTAAAAAATAAAAGAAATGCTGGGAATGTATTGCAATAATTTACGATCGATATAAGAAACCAAATTGTACTTTTTAAGATAAGTTTATCGTTATCTACCCTTAGTTCCATTCAGTTGGGTGTTCTGTGGTATTTAGCAAGATGGGATGTTATAAAATTGTAAACGGGCATCTAATTGGTGGAAAATGGTTTCAAAGAATGGCCAGTTCATCTAGGGAGATGAGAGGGATTCGAACTGTTTTTTTTATACATGGGGCCCATTTACACTAAAACTCGAACGGGAAAAAAATCTTTTTGTTTGTGAGGAAAATTCCATCCGCCTACAATGGCATTAAGTTGAGGGGTCAATATAAATCATAAAGGGCCCCCATGGTGTTGGTCACACGTGTTGGGGACTAGAAAATTGTATTAACGGAAGAGAAATCTTTATCTTTTGTATTCCAATATGTGGAGGGGAAAAAAAGAATCACGTATAAGACTATTACTTTTTCATTGTGAAACTGTAGGGAAACAAAAGAAGAGATGAAATAAACTCCCCAAAAATTCTTTCAGCCATCAGACCTGTACCACTTGGTCCTGACATTCCTAAACCAAACACATCTCATGACCTACCATTTACATCATATTCAGATTATTAAAGGGCCCTCTGTGATAGTTAAATGAACGTTACTAAGATCCACAAAAGGAGAGAAGATCCCAGGTATTTAATCAAGAAGGACTTATTTGTTATTAGGGGTCCCTTTTTTTCATGAGAATGGGATGGGGCCATGAATTAAAGGGTCAAAGGGATTGGTCAATCAGGAAATACTTTGAATCCCAAGATAAAAATGTCATAAGAGGGAGTTTGGTTTAAACGTGAAATTATTATTTTTTCCACCACTCAATATAAGTTTGGAATAATGATAGTTTCAATGCCTAGAATTCAATGCTCATTAAATATTTGTTCAAAAATGTTCTTTTCTTTCAGAGGCTAACCCTAAAGAAGGCATGTTAGTAAGACATCAATTTGGGAAATCTGATAACTGATGACCACTTTAAAACTTAATGAGTGGTTAAAAAAAAAGGCCTCAGTCGTAGTTCGACAGCGTTAGAAAACAAAACTATGCTGCGCTGTCAGCTTATCGATACACTATATCCCCGGGAACCAAAACACTTCAGTATTAATATTCCCAACAGTGTTATTTAAAGTGCTATGTGTTCCAAGCAGTGTCAGTGTTTCTCTGGCCGTCCCGGCCCTAGCTCAACGTATCTACATGAATAAAGCAGTACCAGCCAACCTCAAGATGAATCTCAGTTAACCCTCAAGAGCAACCCACAGTCGCCCCGGGAGCTGCAAATACATGAGTTTTCCATCAAAAAGAATAATCTATACTACTGACGCATGCGAAAATCTAACTGTCGAAGACTATATAAGTAAATAACGAAATTGTTCCCCAGTGCCATTATTTTTATATCAAGAATATCCAAAACAGAATATGTGTGTTTGAACTCGAAGATCAATGCTGACTTAGAACTAAAAAATACCCTACTTTTGATCTTTAAAAAATACTACAAATGAGACCCTAATTAACAAACTCAAGAAATCATAATATCAAACGTATACCCTTTATTCCAACGAGTAAATCACAAATATTTTCAAGAATCATGACATTTAAACTACCTCCAGTGTATTTTTCATCAGAGCTGGTCTGTCTGACCCTAACCTCAGTACATTATGAGCTTCAGAAGGCAAACATTTATCCAACCTGAGGAACTTCCCCAAAACTCCCTCAGTCATCAGTGATTGTATATGAAGGTACACCAAAAGAATCTTTCTCTGGGGGAGGGAGGAAGGTACTGCCCAAGGATGGTTTAGCGAGGAGTGCCGGGTGAGCAGGCAAAGCAATAGTACCCTTTTAAGAATGTTCTAGAAACAGGGGAATTGGAAGCGAGAAATAGTTACTTGTTACACGTGGGCAACATGAGGCCAAAATTAAAGAAATCAAAAAATTTTGGGCAGGAGAGTGGAGACAGCAAGAATAGAGGCAATTTAAGAAACAATCATAATAAATCAATTTGGGACGTTATAAGATCACTGCGAATAAAAGAAATGTGAATGCAATTTCATCAGACGCGTGGAGCAGTATTTTTTCACGGGCGCTCGAAAAAGCGAATATTGAAACGGGGATATATATTATCACGGACGGGATGTCCCGAATTAGACGAACCCGATAACCTGGAATGAAGTGAATAGGCAAAAGCAGCCATGAATAATAAGAAGGCAGGCGGCGGGCATTCCGAACAATTTATTTCGGAATTGGTAATAGACCAGAGAGTTTCTAAATTTATTTAATGAATAGTTGATTCTGGATCGTATCCAGAAACGTGGAGTACAGCGATCCTCCAACCAGTCTTTAAGAAAAAAGGTAATACGAATTGCCCAAAAAATTATCGCGGAATTAGTCTTTTACCAGCGCTGAGCAAGCTATTTTAAAATACCAACGGGCGACTGAGGAATGGGCGGAAAAGCACAGTAAAATATCAATTGAAGCAGGCTTTAGGAGGGGGTTTCCCGACTACCGACAATATTTTTGTGTTAGATACCCTAGTAGGCGGGGCCTTGCGCGAAACGGGGCCACTTATATTGCAGTTTTGTAGATTTGAAATGGCTTTTGACTTATCAAAAAAGGAAAGTTTATGGCAAAACTTAATGAGCTAGGCGTCTCACGTAAAGTTTTAAAGTGTTGCAGAGCATATACGAAGACGTAAATTTCGGCCGGGTGGGTGAGGGAAAGTACAACGCGAAAAAAAAAATCGACAGTAGGAGTAAGACAGGGCTGTCCTCTCTCACCGCTATTGTTTATCTTGTTTATAAACGATTTATTGACGTGGTTACAGGATGCGGATACATCTGCGCCGGAAATTGAGGGCCTGAAAATTCCGGACTACTATATGCTGATGATTTAGTTTTATGTTCGAGACTATTGACGGCTTACAAAAAGTTTAAATATCCTAGAAACGTATAGTGAAACATGGGGATTAAAAGTAAATATTCAAAACCAAAGTAGTTGTCTTCAAGAATGGATTTATCTGTAACAAGGAGAAAGGGTTTTTACGCTCAGGGGGAAATTAACTATAAAACATTTACATATCTTGGGGCAAAATTTTCCCTGAATGGTGGATGGAGAATCACATAGTGGGGCACAGTAAAGGAAGAATTGCGCTCAAAGAAATCGTTTGCAGTGCGCAGGGTTCCGGGAAATTTCCTTTAAAGGTAAAAAGACGATGTTTAAATCTAGTTCTCCCAGCAATGAATTATGGGGCAGAAATTTGGGGGTGGATAGGATAGATCGACTAGAAAGCGTCGAAACAGATTATTTCAAATTAATTCTCGAGTCCTAGATTCGCAGCAAATGCCGGAGTCCTAAGAGGTCGGTAGTGTAGGAATTTGGAAAAATTTAAAAAGAAACCCATTAAACTTTGGATTAAATTAGCAGGTGAACAGACTGACCACTTTAATAGATGTTTTCGGCAGTTACAGGAAGCAACCAACGCTACTGGTCGTATAAAATTAAACTCACTTGAAAAGTTCAGGTCTGGGAGACGTTTCCCGGAAATGGTGGGGGATAGGGAACACGTGCATAGAACGGAATTCGGATAGACTTGGGGGATATTAAAGGCAAGAGATCCTGGCAGCAACGGCCGAAAAACGTTCGCTAGTTGCGCAAATTCACGCGAGTCCGTTATGGGTTGCGAACGTTAGAAACACACGCGAAGGACGCAAGAGGGGATCGCTTGGTCTAGGTCGGGGGTGGATGCAAGTAGATTAAAGGACCCCGAAAAGGTAATGGCATCTGTGTGCTTTGCGGTGATAGGGAAGACTGATCCATATCCTTTAATTTGCAGTGCGACCGAAACCCGGGGAGGAAAAAGGATGGAATGGGAAACATTACTTCAACATAGGAACGTAACGCTCGCCCAAAACATTCTAGGGGATAAAAGAGCTAACTTCATGAAAGAATTAGGAATATTTTCGGAAAGTTCGGACCACTAGAGAAACGGAAATTAAGGAGGGGGAAAAAAGCAGTGGTTAAATAAGAGAGCCTAGACTGAGAGAAATATGTAATTTAAAACAATAAACTAACAATAATTAAGTAATCAGTGTTATGTTAGGTTAGTAAACAGTACAAAAAAAAAAAAAAAAATAAAATAAAAGTTATAAATTGTAGTCAATGTTAGTATAAGTAGATAAATAAGTCAATAAAAAAATATATATATATAATTAAAATAATTAAATAAGTTAAATAAATTAAAATTAAATTAATTTAAAAAGTTAAATAAATTAAAATTAAATTAATCAAAAAAAGTTAAATAAATTATAATTAAATTAATTAAAAAAAAGTTAAATAAATTAAAATAAATTAAAATAAAATAAAGGAAAAGGCTAAAAATAAAGCACATTAGGGGAAGGGAATCGAAATGTTAGGGCAGAGGCGTTGGTGCGGACGATTTTCTGTGGTGCTGTTTGTTTCAGGTGCGGGGGAGGCCAAACACTGAAGGAGAATGCCTGACGCCCGCCCAAAAAAAATAAATAGTCAAAACCGGGTAGAGTAGCATGTACTCGGCTTCGACGGCGGTTTCCCCTTCAGGTTTTCCTCAGGCTACCTTGCGTCTCGTTTCGCGGCTTTGAACGATGAAAAAGACCATTGGGGTGAATACCAGAAGGCGAAAGGTTAGAACCCCAGAATGTAGGTATTTAATGGAAAAGGGCCCTTTGGCCTAGCCACATTGGATCAAGTTTCTAATTTGGCTGTAAAATACCTATTAAATAAAAAAATAAAAAAATCTTTTCTCTGCTGGAAAACATTATTTGTTCAATTGCAAATGGAAGGCCATACTCTAGTAACTGCCTCAAAATCTCCCAAGAGAATTGCGTCTGGACACTCAGTACAAAATAGCAACTATCCCTTCTAATAAATAAGTACAGCCTACCATAGCTAAACACTCACTGCCCCTCCACCAGTGACCCTATGAACTTCCTCCCTTTTAAAAGAAGCCTCCCAATGAATCCTCTTCCCTATCTGAACCCAAATAAAATGTTTAAAAATAATAATCAAGATAATAATGTAAAAAAACTAAAAAAGAAACTGAAAAGAATTCTTCAAAACATGAAGAACTGGACCAAAGGTAGCAATCCTGATAAAACAATTGAATACATGTATCCCAACTAAAGATCTGCTTGAAATGAACCAAAACTCTTTCCTCTGTCAGCAAATCAATTAAAACTTACTACTAGAAAATACTCTGGGCTCTGCTGATCCTCTAACCAAATAAGGACTATTCCAATGATATTCCTGCGTTAAAAATGCTCAATGACATTTACCCTGTATAAAGAATAGAATTATCAAAGTCAGAGTCACCAGAATAATAAAAACTGCAGAAACACCTACCGGAATCAGACCATCTGAGTCTGAATCCAGTATGCAAACTACCTGACACTAAATTTTTAATTCAGGTCTCTTAAAAACACCATTCCCTGCAAATAAATTTCAGCAAACCAATGAAGATACTCCAATGGGATATTAATGGATACTGTTGTCGTCTTGAGTATCTGCAAATATTACAGATATCATTTGTTTAAGAAACAATTCAACAATCACCAGCTAATATTAAGAATTATCAATGTTTCTTTAAAAATAGAACCACTGATCATGCTTCTGATGGAGAGCCATATTTTTTAAAAACTAAATTTTGGCTGATAACCTTATGATAAAATCTAATCACATCCTCCAGAATGTCCCTCAATTCAATTCTGTGAGACCTCAATTTTGATAAGGAAAGATTTAGTACCATTCTAAGGGATAATACTTACCAAAGAATGTTTTAAAATTTTGAATGAAAAAGGTATTTCAGGAAATATTTAACTGTATTAGAATAACGTAATTTTCTATTCTTTTGTAATAAAATGAAATTTCACGTTTAAGTTTTATGTTTTATATCTATATCATCCTGTACTGTAACTCAATTGTAACCTCAATATGTAAAACTAAAATTGACAATGTAAAATATAATATATTGTATTTATTTAGTCACAATGACCAGCCGTGATGCGACTTAAAATAAATTAAATAAAAAGCCTGTTTGGTTTGAAAACTGTCTCTGTGAACTATGAAAGAAAGAAAAAAACATCCAGATTTCAAAAATATGGTGGGTAAAAGAATTTCTGTGAAGAATTTAGGGGGTAACATGAGTATAAAACATCATTTTCCACAACCACCTGATTTCTTCACCGATAATCAAGGGATTTTGTAACGGACACGGAGAGGTTTTAAGACCTGATAGAGATGGAAAAAGTTATCAAGGCTGATGGGATAAAGTTATAATGGCAGACTACTGTTACCTTTAAAGAAAGAATGTACAGAATTGTACAGAAGATAAACTGAAGAGACAAATTTCAGCAAAAGAAAAATATTAGCACAGTACCTGAAATTGTTAGTATAAATGTAAAAAATTTTGTTTATATATGTTGTCAATGTGATAAGGTGTTCCTTGTATACATATTTATATTTTATTTTTTTTTTAATTGTGTATATCTAGTATTTCTAGAATCGTTTATTCATTCTGTTCTGAAACTTTTTTAAAAATCAAATTTTTTTATGTTTGT
>CAXIVR010000188.1:0-124762 GCA_964035755.1 Teleogryllus oceanicus | reverse complement strand
ATATAATGCTATCTTTTTTAAAAGACAAATTATTTTGATACCTATATTTAAACACCCAAACAATAAATTTTTTAAAAAATTAAAAATAATCAAAAAACGTTGATTCATCAGCAAGGTTATATTTTTAAATACATTTTGAATTCATGCCCCTTGAAAAAGTAGTAAACGTGATTCGTATGATCCACTTTCAGAATAATACAAAACCTGTAGACACATAACTAAACTTTATAGTTGTCAAATGATTATTTACGACATAAGTATCTAAAAATCTTATTACAATACGAAATTTAAATTTACCAAACAAAACATGGAATATAATAAAACATACTACCAAATCAACAAAAAACCCGTAGAGAATGTTTTTTTAAAAATATCGATATAAATGTGAACGATTGGAAACAGTGGTAATCTCTTTAACCAATACTTTTCGAGAATTGCTTGATCTCACAAAGGGTCTTCAGGCACAAAATTAAAAAACAGAAGTTCACAAAATTTTAGACACAATTTTCTTTCGAAACTTCTCATGAAATTCTCAAAATAATCGTAAACTAAAATAAATATTCGTCGGTTTAGATGAATTCCCGGATTCTTTGTTAAAGACTTTGCGTATGCCATTATACCCCCGTTAACTCCATATTTAATGCATCTTTATGCACTGGAACTTTTCAGATATTTTCAAAACAGCTAAAATTAAGCCCTTTTCAAAAAGAAACAAAATTAAATTCAAAATTATCGCCCTTTAGATTGCCAACATGGTTTAGAAAATCAAAAAAAAAAAACAGCTACATTTTCTTTTTTTAAGTTTCGCCTCATCTTTGGGATCAAAACGAGGCACTTATTGGATTATTTTAGATCTCTCAAAAGCTTTTGCGTCATTGATCATGACATTTCTAAATTACCTTCATATGGAATTCTGTATTGCTCTAGATTGGTTATGTTCGTACCTTAAACAACGATCTCAGAGTTGAAATACCTTACTGAATGATGGAACTACTCGCACCTTTCCGACTCTTTGCCCGTTGCATGTGGAGTTCCTCATGGATGATTTTGGCCCCATTCTGTTCCTACTTTACGTAAACGTATGCCTCGACGATTGAACGGAAACGGTTCTTTGCGGATGATACAACATCCTTTGCAATAAGAAATGTAAATAATCAATATCAGATGTTTTTAATTGGTTCGAAATAACAAATTAATAGTAAACGAAAACGGTTTTATGCAGTTTTCCATTTCAAATAAACAATTCTGTTCCCTTGAAAATGAACGGGGTTCCATTGACTGATGTTAAGGCAACAAAATTTTAGGTTTTCAATTCAGTCAAACCTGAAATGGAACGTCAATTAAAATGAATTGAACAAAAATTAAGTTCATTATGCTACGCGTTCCCGAATTTTAAATTAGTCAGCCTTCATACTGCTCTTGTGATACTTCGCGAATGTTCATTTCCCCTGAGATATGGCATAATATTCTGGGAAATACATCTTATAGCTCCAGACCTTTAGATTACAAAACGATTGTACGAATAATAGCAATCCACCCACGTGATTCTTAAGCCTCTCTTCATTAATCTTGGAATTCTACCATTACCTTGTCTTTTATTTACAATCAGTGGTTTTGTAAAAATGACTTGCTCAAGGGCGGAATATATTTTCAGAAAATGCCGAAGTTATTACTATAACCTCGACGTAGAAATCATATTCAGGGACAGTATAACAGCTCATTACAAAAATTCAAAACATACTGTACATTATTTTACAACACTTTGCAGATGATATTAAACGATTAAATTCAATAGAAAGTTTAAATCCCAAGTGAATCGTTTCTGCTGCATAACTGTTTCTATACAATTAGAGATATACGATCATCAAAAGAAAGGAACATTAATTTTAACAATGATACATAATGAATTATTTACCATTTGGACTGTAAAAATGAGTATAAACAACCTGTAACAACTATTACTACAGCTTCGGTCAATGCCCCATCTCGATCAGGTTTTTCTCAGTTTCCCTGCCCATTGAGCAAATGCTGAGATGGCCTTTTTACTCTGGACATAAATGTAACTCATTTTCTGTGCGTCTTCTAAAATTCAGGGGAAAGAGTTATTCAAATTATCGTTTCATGTTGTCGCGCAGGAAGAATAAGAGCCAAAATTTATTACTTATTTATCTTTGAAAATAGATTTTATTACATGGGGTTTTGTTTTCTACCTTTAAAATTCAAAATTTATTGCTTATTTCTTTGAAAATAGATTTTATTACATGGAGTTTTTTTTTGTTTTCTCCTTAAATTGAAAATTTAAGTAGTATATGACTTAGTGTGGGGACACAGAAATTTTTAAATGTCACACAATTCACTTTTCCCCCATAGCACGTCATAGGTTTTAACTGTTTTGACGTAAAATAAATAAATAAATAAATAAATGATGACATGAATCAAATAACTCTAGATATTTGAGTGTTTAAAAAAATAACGTGAATAAATGCATATGTTTTGAATTGGTTTATAACAACCTGAAAATATCTGTTTTCTGTAGGTTTTGGGGTTTTGAAAACATTCAAATAGTAAAGGCAATTTAAGCTGGTGATCATTAACATATTTTATTTGATATTTTTTAGGGGTTTTTATAATGGTTAAACACTTTCAACGATTGCACATTAGATACCTTGAACGCCCGTTTTCGTTTAATAAACCTATATTCTCCTATACGAATGGTCGCCCAAACTTCAAATTTTGTAGTTTCGTAGAATAAAAGTGGCGTCAACAAACCACCTTCGAACTCTGACGATACTGAAAGTAAGTCTGGGTTGGGGAAGGTAAATTATGACCACCAAGTTCTTTTTATGTATTTCACTGGAGAATTCTACGGCATTGATATTTACTAACTGTAAAAAACAAATTTTTTCAATTGTTATAACATCTTTTGTTTTCTTTTAGTTGTAACAACTCGTTTTAAATACTTTCTTTGTTATATTTTAAGACCTAATAATTGGAATTGAAATTTTATTTTCAAGCATTTAGAATTCATGAAATTTCATTGAAATGTTCGCAATCTAAAATGTTTTAAATATAATTATAATGTTGTTTAAAAATATGTATTAACAATGCATAGATTTAGCACATGTAATCTGTTTTTGAATATTATAAAATCAATCATCAAATTAAAGTTTAGAAAGATGATTCTGAATTATTGAATATAAATTGAATTGAAAATATTAACTAAGTTTATTACGTTCATTTGAAATTCCTACTTAAATAAAGTAGCATTTTGTGTGTGATTCTGGTATCTTTCAACACAAAAAATAAATATTTATATTATGAACTTTAACATTCCATTTACCCAATCCAATACAGTTTACAACAAAGAGCTAATAGAATGTTACCTTTTTTTTAATGGTAATGGTAAACAGGAGGAACATATAGTTTCACCTCTCTTTTAAACAAATTCGAAAAAATTGATGATAAACTATTCTTTTCTCAACACCCCTTTTGATAGACAACAGAAACTCTGTTTCGACTATGCATCTTGAAAAGAATTTGTTTATAATCATTTTCCTTTCTATTTGATAAATATATCGACTTCAAATTGAGCAATTAAAGATAATATAAACACAAAATAAAAATTTGTTCATACTCCCCATGAAATCCGTTTAGGTAATTAAATGATTACAGAATTTGTTTATAAACTAAGTGATTTTTAAGCGTAGTAGGTCAAACGGACATTTAAGAACTATTTTTCAGTATGCTTGGGTTAAGTGAAACTATAGGGTTATTCTAAGATTATTCTTATAAACAATTACATATATCTCGGAACGAAATATGATAGCAGCGATCGGTTTTCGGAATTTTGTATCGCGTTTAAACGCCATTCAGATGCAACAATAATTTGTTTGCAACATTTGAAAATTTTATTCAAACAATTTAACTTTTGCAAATCAAAAGGAGAGCCTCTGATATCCCGAAGCAAAAATCTGAATTAACAATTTTGCCAATTTTTTTAAAACAAATTCGAAATATGCGTTAGAACGGCCAGGAAGGTTCTAAATTGTGCCTAAATTATCATTTCAAAATTGCAGTTTGACTGGAGTTCAAATCGATTGCCAAATTTTAGAACAATTGTTGCTAAAATGCTAAATATTTATGTTATTGACAATAAATCTGGACGGAAAACCCCCGCTGGAAAATTTTTCGTCTGACGTACGCATTCAAAATCTCCTTCGGCAGAAATGACGATATTTTCGCTGTACGTAAACAATTAGCCCTCTCCCCTGAGACAGTGTCGTTCCACCCTTGGGATGTTGACCAATCAGAGACAACTGTGGTTCACTTGTGGATTGGTAAACGCGTTCCTCCCCGTGCCCTGGCCTGGTCCCCAAGGTACGATGCGGTTTGGAAGATGAATTTCCCTGACAGTTTTCTGAGAGTGTACACATATGTAGAGATACTTAAAAATACATTTGTAATTTTGAAAAAAAGGAATAGAGCTAATAAAACTTTATGACATTTTGAACAATGAAATTAGTGCTACAGTTAGAAAGTTTGAAGAGAAATTTGGAATCATTTGTACAGTACTGGAAACATAAATTGACCCGGACTCTGCGGCAAATTTCCCGCTTTTGCACGGCGCCATTGTCATGACGAAACGTCGCAGGCGAGCCTCACAACCATCATGTAATCTCGATGCAGAGTCCCCAAACAAATTACGACGTACAAAATGGCGGCCTATTAATTCAGATGTAAAATATTTTCAAATAATAAATACATGGAAGAAACACTTGTATGAACATGAAAGTAAATTCATTGAAATATATATGAACACGCATTAACCACTGTTAACACAATTCTTTTGAAAATTACATTGATCAGATAAAATAACACTAATTTTGAGACATTCGTTCTTATAACATTAAATTCAATATTCTTCCCCAAACACCATTTATGAACTTTATCAAATGACCAGTTTACTACAGAATTTTGCGATAAAAAACGATTATAATTCATATTTCAATTGTTCATATGTATTACATTTGCAAAATGCAAAATACTGTCTTTCTCGAATCTTAGGACTGCTAGGAAACATTTTAAAAAAAGAAAGTAAAATTAAAGACCAACTGATATTTATCATTAAAGTAAAAATTAAACTAGATATTAAGCAATTAATTTGCATCTCATTCAAAATTGTTTTGCTATCATCAAATCGGGGACAATTTGGGACACTCCCGGCAGGAATAGCGCACATTTCGCAATTGTTTATAAAATTTTTAAATTGTTGCAAATTGTTAATCCCGGTTTTGGTTCAGGACACAGAAAACTCTTCCACTTTAAATTCAAAATTGGGAAATTGTTAAAATTTTTACAAATTTTGCAATTCTTTTTTTCTCTCATCTCAATTCCCTTTACACAGTGCAAATTCCCAATCCAACGGAGCTATTGCCTTTCGTTTTCGTGATACCAATTGTTTATAGGATCTTCGCGTCTCATCCCAACCCCTCACTTGTTTCAACCCCAATTCATTTGATTTGTGATCAAGTATAAGAAAACCCTTCCACTTTAAATTGCAAAATTTAAACTGTTATAAATTTAATCTTTCAAACAAAACGTATTGCTTTTTTAAAATTGGCTTTAAACGAGATGTAAAATTTCCAAACCCGATTAGACTATCTCTTTCGTTTCGAGATACGTAATTGTTTATGAAATTAGCATGTCATGACAACTATTTTTGGCATTTCCCCACGCTAAGCTTTTCTACAAGCCGTTTTGCAAGGGCTCCTTATTTCTCCGGCAAAACATTTGAAGTTCCTAACGGTGGAAGAACAAGCCCACAACGCTTGCATATATTGCCACGAAATTGTTGCTGGTTGATATTCTGTTTTCAGCCCCCTAATTTTCATTTCATTCTAAACACTCTAAGTTCCATTTGTTTAACAATTATCATAAATTTTAAATACTACTCGAGTCGCTCCGAACAATCTTCATTTGAAGCAAGAAAGAGTCATCAATTGTTTCAGAATCCCCCCGGTGAAATTGCGTCCTTCCTCCCCCGTTTCAGGCGAAATAGTCTGAGCTTGTGCGTAAATCGTAACACTCGCTTTCCCTCAGAAAACCTTTATCCACCTTCTTGGGAAGCCAATTCTTTACATATAAAATTGGGGAAAATTTTCAATTAAATATACAAGAAAGAATAATTTACATTAAATTTTCTTCACGTATAAATTAGACATTAATGCTTCGCTCCTCATATTCACACGTTCCAAATAGAAATACATGTTATAACATCCACAATTTCATTCTAACCAGTAAGTCCGTCCTTAAAAAGCATATAGCATCAGCATGGAATATGCAAAAAGGCAATAATACTATTATAATATAGTATTGACATGTATTTATTTATGGACATTTGTAATTGAAGGAATGTGAACGTAGTATCAGTTAAGTAAATATCAATGAAGGTGCAAAGTTTGCAAATGAACATGTTTTAAATTCAATTATTCAAGTTCAACAATTCCTGAAGCATTATTTTCCATTCGACACTAACACCCCAATGCTTTTGACACTAACCTCTGAATCTATGGATTTTTGAGGTCATGTATCGCGTCAAAATCGAGGAATCATGGAAGTTTACACGTCTTCGAAATACGTTTTACCGAGGTCATCTTAAAGAAACTCAGAAAATCTCTGAGCATATAGAAAAAATCGTCGTCATTTCAACAATGAAGCTACTGACATACAATCTTTAATCCTCAATTTCGTTTAATATTGTGTTCTTTCGGCGTGCTCCGTGTCTCTGAGTAGAAACTTTAACATAATCTTAGAAATTAAAGTAACGATTTAGGATGAAGAGTTAAATCTTTCATAATTTTTTGTCATATCAATTAGTTTTTTGTCAATAAAATTGATTTTTATTTAATTTGGAAACAATGCTTGAATACTTTGAGTTTAATTAAAAATAAGCTACATTTAAATTCTCGCCCTTCAGTGTCACTAAGGCGTATTTCGTCATCCTTATTCATTCAACGATATGCAATCGCTTCATTTATCATCAATCATGTTACATAGGGTTTTAATGTTTATATGGTCCCGGGTGTCCCATCAAATGGAACCCAAACTTCTAAAGTTCGGGTATCGGTTGCATTTTTCCCTGAACAAGCAGAATCATGAACAGGTAACATGCTGGTGAGAATTCTCTATAATATTTTTAGTTTTCGAAATTTAATCATCTTTGATTTTTAATTGAATTCATCAGCAATGGATACATCATAACATCGGAATAAAATGATGTTCTTATGTTAGTATTTTGAGTAATTTGAGTATAAAAATAGTTTTTTGGCATCAGATTTTCAAGTAAACGGGCAGCCTTTGCAACAGTCGCGTTTTGGAAAGGGTGGCCTTCGCGACGTTGATACTTTTTAAAGAGGAGAGTGAGGGGGATAAGTGTAGGATGAAGGTGTAATTGCAGCTTTGATCTTGACATGAAAACATATGAACAAACATCAATTATTACGATCTAAATGAGAATTTTCCCAGTTGTTCATCTGAGTTAAATTATCTTCTTCTGAAATTCTAGATCAGCGATAATCGAAAAGAACGAAATAAAAAAATATTGTTACGATAAAATAATAATAATAATAATAATAATAATATTAATAATAATAATAATAATAATAATAATAAAAAAAAAAGGTCATTTCTATATTTAAAAAAATCAAACTAAATGCAGAAACACGACATTATTTAATATATGGAAGGAAGATTTTTAAAAGATTTTCATTGTAATATTTGATTAATTCATCAAATAATAGATAGGTAGACATTTTCTCTTATTTTTCCCACGGTAACTAAACTATTTAAACACGTACTCAGAAGAACAAGTAATAAAAACAAATACTCTTGAGAGTTCTATCATGAATTTTACAAACTTTACAAAATGCATATCTGAAATTCCCTACTGCTCATCTGATTAGAAGTTTCTCATTTCATAACGCATGCTGCCTCAAACTAAAATGCAGAAGACGAAGTTACCTTTTTCTTTTCATTCAAGAACAACAGTCGTATGTTAAGGGGACAAGTGATCTTTTTAGTTAAAAATGACATTTACCAACGAAGAAAACGTGGTTGGCTCTTCAGTTTGAAAATGATATTTATTATTATTAACATCATCTTCGCTACCAATTTTTATATCGTTCTTTGGAACGATCTATTTTAAATTTTAGTAGAAGCAAGAAAAATAAATAAAAAAAGGGAAAAACATCTCTCATTCGATTGTTAAAATTGGTTTTTCTTAGTGTGATGTCGTCAACACCAAATTGCTATAGTTATCCTTTTACCCCCCACGGGCCTCTCAGTCAAGAGGCAACTGTCTGAACGCCGTATAGCCTTCTCCCAAAAGCGAGTTGAAAGGCGATTACCGTTTATGTAAAATCCATATCAAAATCTAATTTTATATATTACTATCAAAATATTAGCATATGATACATCATTTTAATCTCTTTTCATATCCATCCATTGCTGGTGATAAAATATAGTTCCATTTAAAATCGAAGATGATTAAATATCTCGAAAATTAAAATATTATAGAAAATTTTCTCTAGGGCTTGTTACTTCCGCATGATTCCGCATTGTTCAGAAAACTCATTTCGTTATCTGAACCGTTTAGAATTGTGGGGGTGGTCCATAGTTGGTGGGACCCCTTTATGTAATAACGTTACAACTGCATTCTGACGGGCAGGAATCGGCTTTTAAATTGGTGTTCTGTTTGCTTTAACCAACTCTGTGGTGTGGAATGTATTTATTATATATTTATTTTCCCCTGCGATTTTGAAAATAATTCTTAAATTTTGGTTAATTTGATTGAAGCGCATAGGAGCATTATCAACTCCGTCAAACGGCTCCAAAGTTTTCGACCATAGAAACCCACAGTCGAACACCCCCAACGTCGGAACTCGAACTCTAGGGCCTCGCGGTCAGTAACGTTCCAGGAAAACTTACGATGCCACTGAGCTATCTAACCTTTCCAACGTTACTTAAAACATAGTAACTCTATTTCCATTAAAAGTTTTAAGTTTCAATACTACAAATATTAAATTTTGTTTTACAGTATTCTACGCAAGAAATTTAACTTAAATTTCCTGCTTGAATCTTTAAACAAATCGGACAAATTGTATAATTGAAAAAATTATTAATACAATTAATCAATTATAAAATTTAATACAATGAAGATCTTTTGTGGAAAATGATGTTCCTCTAAAACTGAAAAAAGTATCGAAAGGAATGTTTTCTATTCTGGCAGTTTTCTTACTATTCTTTCTTCGAATGTTGTTTTCAGAATACACTGCGTTAAACGAATAATAATTATACATATTTCTTTCTTAGAATCTATTTTAATATTTGTCTTTCAAATCATCTCATTTACGTTTCTTAAAATATGAGTGTTTTCGCAAACGTTTGAGTTATATGGGGACAATAATAGACATTTTTGAACCCCCTATACATGCTAGAATTTATTTTCCAATGCAATCTTTTAAATAATTTAAAAAATTTTAAAATAGTTTTTTTTAAATTTTGTCAGAAAATGTAGCTTTAGATTTAAAAATTTTCAATATGAAGAACATTGTAATTCAAAACACTTAAATGACCTACCCACGACAATATCGTAGTGTTTGGTTGGTGACTTCTTCTTGTGCAGATCTGGTTCAATCCCAGCCTCACCACTAATTTATTTGTACATTAGAGTATGATTGACAAATGACTTTAAATCAATTTTAGACGTGGAATTTTATAATCTTTGCTTTTCAATAATTATTTTTGTCTCTCAGGAGTCTCTGTCGTTTCTTAAGTTTATTAGAAAAAAAGTTTAGTATGTAAAGTTTAACATATTACTACTTACCAATAAAACAAGAAAAGAAGACGGTTTTATTGTTTGTATTGGTAGTTAAATGAATAGAAAGTGATTTCAAGGTAGGTTTTTCAATTAAATATTTTGAGAATCGCATTACCCGCTGCCTGAAACCTTTCTTCGACAGAAAGCTGTAAGGCTATTAGCCGGGAAATTTTGTTATCATAGCTGGGAAGCGATAACCGAGCAAGTGGCAACAGCTCAGGATTTGGCAAGGGCATTGGATACAGGAGGGCCCGTGGCGCTGTGCCTTAACGAGGATGGATTCTGGATTGTAGGAAGAAAGGAGAGGAATTATGACTTATTGCACCCCGTCGGTCACAAATCGGGGCGACCGGGCCCTCGACTGCCTGAAATTTGACATTTGCAAACACATTAGGGACGTATGTTAGCCCGTGTTTAAAAATCTTTCCTCCCAAAGTTTCCGTGCGAAATTGGTTTATTTGATCTTTGAGAATTGAATACGTGTTTTTAAAATTAAAAATTTACAAAACAATATGAATATCGCATCCATTTTTACATGAATAAAGTAATGAGCAATAGAAACTTGAATTATGAAGACAGAATATTAACAAAGAATTGGGGTATCTTGACAGACTGTATCAATCAAATGTCCAGTAATGGAAAATTCGACATTACGGGAAATATTCTAATATTTGGTGCCCTCTCGGTTTTCTAATCTGGTCACTCTAGAGGCGCCCCTAGAGTACACTACCTTAAAACTACCCTTAAAATACTAAGAAGAATTCATTCCTTCTTAAATTCCATGACTTCACTGATCAATTTACCCTGTGGTCATATGTAGTCAGGTTGAAAAAAGAAAATACAGTTCTCTAATAAAAATATTAACATGCATGTTTGAGAGAACAGTTTCTGACCCTCGACTACAGCAACGTTGCTGAAATATATGTGCAAAAAAGAAAAATAATCAAAGTAAATGGAGTAAGTCGGGCTGGCCAGAGTCATGTGGGTGATCTTGGCTGTCAGGTGACGCCGCGTCGAAGGCTGTGTTGAACATTTCTTATCGTGGTCTTCTCAGGGCTGTAGCGCGGTGTTTTTTTTGATTTCCCTCAATACCTTGGCGAGGCGGGAGATTATTGTTTGGGATCAGCTCCCGCTTTGCAGCTTTTGGAGCGCAGGAGAGCAATAACAACAAACTAACTATATTTAAACTAAAACTAACATTTCAGCCTCTTTGGCTATTTAGTTTTATTTACAGATATATAAATATTAAAAAAGTTCTTGAAACGGAATTTCTGTCTTCTGTTATTTTTAAGATTTTTCATTCACTCCTCATTCATTCTTAATCTATATGTACAAACTTTTACGCACTCATTCATACCACACACTGCACTTCCTACATATTACACTATTTACCCCAAATTTTTACGCCACGCGCCGACTTTACTCAGGCGTCCGTGGCGCGCGTCTTCAGGTCCTGGGGGTTCAGACCGGCTGGGCGCGATTCCGCGCCTCCGCGTTATTCGGCGTTGGTGAGCGGCGACCGCCTCCACGCACTATCTGCTCCCAGCGTGACAGCTCGAGGCGTGTGCGGAAGTGCCGGAAAGGGGAAAGGGGACGTGCTTGGCCCTTTTCTTCTGTGGACCCTGCGTCGCTGTTCCTTTTTGCCGATCTCCGGGATGCGCGAGCGGACGGCCTCAGCGCCTAGCGACGCCGTTCCCCCCCTTCCGCAGCTCCGCGGAACTGATTACGACGCCAGAACTCTGAAAACGTCAGATTTCGAGGTGCGGTCATGGTGAAGGTCGGAAGATGCGGGCGCGCTGCGGCGCGCCGCTCTTTCTCTGCGACCCGAATGGGCGCAGAGTGGAAAATGGGCGGCGGATACCTGCACCTTTCGCCCACAAGGGGCGCAGCACGGTGAATAATCCTTAGGGAGACAGAAGTTCAAAAGCGGAGAAGAGGTTCAAAGAAGGTGCGTTTTGATTTGGCCGCGAGATATCAGGGGTGCGCATGCCAACGAGGGCCGCGTCAAGCTCACGCCCAGATATCCGCTCGCTCTGCCAAGGCAGCGCGCGCCCCCAAACTCACCGTTTCATTTTGGGGGTTGCCCCCCTTACGAGTGAAGTTGACGGCGAGCCGTCGAGGTTCAAGAGCAGTCGTTCCCACTGAGCCATTCGGAAGGGCGGCGAGACAGTCCTTTAAATCTTGACTGACTGCCTGATGTTCGCCGATTTCGCGTAGTACGCGAAATCATCCGCAACATCAGGGGCCCGCAACGTTGAATACCAGTTTTGTTTCAGCAGGTGCGGCGCGTCGTTTACGTATAAGCCGAAGAGGTGGGAAGAAAGCTCCTGAGGCACGCCCGCCTCGGCGCGTCTGAGGACGAAATAGTTTGGTTTACACGCACTTGAACCCTGTCGGAAAAAACTCGCGATCAATCTGACGTAGCATCGCTCATCCCCGACCCGCGAGGCACGCGAGTAACCCCCGTACACAGAATCGAAGGCCGATCGCATGTAGAAGACCGCTGGCAAGTTCTGCCGTCTCTCGAGGGGGAGGCCGATCTCCGTGCAAAGCCGCGTTAGCTGCTGGGAGCTGTGACCAACTCTAAATCCAAATTGCTCATCTCTGGAAGAGTGGCGACGTATTTCCTGTTGCATGCGCAACAGATCAGTCTTCAAACGTCTTCCCTAGGATGGAGAGAGACTGATTGGTCTATAACTGCTCGGATTAATTTATTTTGCCAGGTTTTGGTATTGGGGCGATGGTCGCAATCCTCCACGCCTTGGGAAATAGCGCGCGCCCGGCACGCATTCAGGAGCTCAGTAAGAACTCGACTCGCGCCCCAGAGCACGCAGCTGCGCCCGTTCAATCCATCCGGGGCCCCCTGCTCGCCTACACGATGTTTCGAGGCTTCGCGTAGCTCCGCTCCGTAACTCTTTTTCAATTTCCCCCTCAGTAGCCCTGGCGAAAGGGGAGAATTATTCAATTGGATTACATTTATGCTCAACCTTTCGGTTTTGAGTAGGGGGGGCATAACAAACAAACTAATTATATCTAATCTTAAACCACTAAAACTAAACATGCCTCTTTGGGCTCTTTGTTTTATTTACATAATTTGAAGAAGAATTTAAAAATTCTTTTGATTGTTCGTTCATGTTCTTTTGTTTTTTTTCATTCACACGCTCATTCATGCTTAATTATATACAAACTCATACACTCGCACATTCATACCACACTTCTCACTAGCACTACACTATTTACACTAGCCCCGCATTTTCCCACGGCGCCGACTTACTCAGGCGTCCGTGGCGCCTGTGATCCTCGAAACCGGGCGGCCCCCGGGCCCCGGGGAGGCGCGTTTCCCCGCCTCCCGCGGTTTCCGGCTCGAAGGGGGCGCCGCCTCCACGCCCGTCTGCTCCCGCATCGCCGGGTCAGAGCGTGCGGGAAGTGCCCGGGAAAGGGGAAGGCGACGTGCTGGGCCTTCTTGCTGGAAAGGGCCCCGTGCACGCCGCTGTTCGCCCCTCTGCCGGTCTCGCGCAGGATGCGCGGCGGGCGGGCCCCGCGCCCCAGCGCCGTCTCCGCCGCCGCTGCAGTTCCCGGGAACTGATGGCGCGCCCCGAACTCCGAGACGTCAGTGTTTCGGGAGTGCGGTCGGGGTACAGAAAGATGCGGGCGCGCCGCGAGGCGCCGCTCTGTTTTCCGCGACCGAATGGTCGCAAGTGAAGGTGGGCGGCGAACCTCGCACGCGTACGCCCCAAGGGCGCACATGTCGGTGAATAAGCGCCGCTTGAGAGGAAGAAAGATCGGGGGAAAGGAGAGGGTTTTAAAAAAGAGTTCGGTTTTGATTTTGGCTGCGAGATATCAGCGTGCGCATCCAGCGGAGACTGCTCAACAACACGCCCAGATATCTCCTTCGCTCTGCCACGGCAAGTGCCGGGGTCAGCCCCATCGGGTCAGCCCTCTTACGAGTGAGTTGACGGCGACGCCGGGCGAGGTAGGCGAGTCGTTTCCGCTTAGCCATTCAGGGAAGGCGGCGAGACAGTCCAAGTATTTTACTGACTCCTGACGCTCGCCGATTTCGCATAGTATGCGAAATCATCCGCGAACATCAGGAGCCCGCAGCGTTGAATGCCTGTTTTGGTTCAGCGGTAGCGGCGCGTCGTTCACGTGCCGAAGAGAGTTGGAGAGAGAACCTCCCCTGAGGCCTCCCCCCTCGCTCCTGAGGGGCGAATATGCGTTAGACGCGCACTTTGAACTGCCTGTCAGAGATAGCTCGCGATCAATCTCAATTTGGGAATCGCTTATCCCCGACCCGCAGGCCGCGGTAACCCGCATGCCACACAGAATCAAAAGGGCCCATCGCATGTCGAGAAAGACCGCTAAGTTCTGCCGTCTCTCGAGGCGGGCGATCTCGTGCAAAGCGCGTGCTGCTGCGCGGAGCTGTGACCAACTCGGAAGCCCAAAATTTTTCATCTCTAGAAGGTTGAGGGGACGTATTTCCCGTTGCAAACGCACCAATTATCGCTCAAACGTCTTCCCTAAACGAGGTAGACTGATAGGTCTATAGCTGCGGGTTTAAATTTTTTTTTGCAGTTTTGGTAAAAGCGCAATGGTCGCAACCCTCCACGCTTTGGAAAAAAACCGCACGCCAGGCACGCATTCAGGAGTTCGAGTAGAAACTGCTCCGCGCCCGCCGAAGCAGCTGCCGCCGGTACATCCGTCGGGGCCAGCACGCGGATTGACGCGATGTAATGCGTTCCCCTAACTCGCGCGCCGAGGAGAGGAACACGGGCCAATGGCGTTGGAGCTGGCCGCCCGCGCCCCAAAGGCGCACCACCCGGGGACTGTGGCGGCCGTAGGGGCGGCGGCCCGCTTCAAAAGCGGAACTGCACTCGGCGATTTGCAAAGATTTCGCTTTTCGTCGCGTCGTCCACGCGTAAACGGGCTGAGGTGGTGGGCGCCGGGTGCCCCGCCCCGGGGTTGCTCTGAATCGGGCTGTTTACTCCGGTTGCGGCCCCGCGCACGAGAAAAATCCCAAATGTGCCTCGTGGAGGTTGCATTTTAAATAGTTTCTGACCATTGAGGGAGTTTTCTCCTCTGTAGAGATGGACGGTCTGGCAACTGCGCGCCCGCCTCCGTCAACGGGATCGCCAAACGGCGATGAACTTGACTGTTCTGCGCAGTTCGCGTAAAAACCTTCTTTGCTCGTCTGAGGCTCAGGGGGAAAAATTTTCTACTCGCGTGACGAGGTGTTTTTCTTGAAAGCCGATTCAACGTTTTCAGTGGGGGGGTCCTGCTTCGTCATTCGTATTTACTGGTTTCCGCTCAAGCTGGAGTTCAGCGAGCTGTGAAACCTCCAGTTCGTCACGCGAAGTTCGAAACTTAACTTGGCATTTTGCGGCAAGGGACGCCCACATGTTTTCGGGTTATGATCGGAATCCAGTGCAGCAATTGAGCGGGAACCACACTCACTCCTTTTCCCACCATAAATCAATAAACCGGATTTCTGTTACGAGCATCCAGGGAAAAGGTAGGGCTGTTCGGAGCGCAGATTTCTACGCCCGCCTCGTCGCTACAAGATTGCAATTTTGTTGCCGTTTCTGTTTTGTTCGAGGCCGCCCCAAGTTCATGTCTGGCGTTGAAGTCACCTACAAAGAGCTTTGAATTTAATGCGGGAAGCGCATCAATTCCAGCCGGATCTAAGGTTTGGTCTGGGCATGACTGATACGACTAAGAGTCGACCTTCCTCCAAACGCGCCTCGACCGCCTCTAGAGACGCCAGGCAATGCAGGGATTTCGGCTTCGAGCTGCGGCAGTTCGCGGCGTAGTGCGAGCCTTTTCGCCGCCACTGCCTGCCTGCGCGGTCTCGGCGATAACAGCGAATCCCGGGGTTTGAATTCGTGTGTATCCTAAGCCACGTTTCTTGTAAAGCCAAGATATCTATGAAAATCAGAAAGAAATGTTTTTAACTGTTGGGCTTTGAGTGCACTTGCGCGTTCCAAAACCCAACGCGGAAGGGGCTGTTCCAATCTCGGAGAATTCCTAGACATTGTTAGGCAACATGTTTGGAGATGCGCAAAACTCTAGGAACTGGCCCTAGAGATGGGCGGCTCAGCGCTGCGGGTGCAGTGGCGCGCTCCGGCCGCCCCGGAGGCGGTGCGTTGGCCGCTGTGGAGCGCGCGGCGCCGGGCGCCTCGCGACCTCGTTCAGGCCGACCGCCGCTGGGTGCTGCCTGAGGGCAGAGTTGCTAATGAATGGGATTTCCCTGCAGGATCCCTCGGCTCCTGTTGCACGCTCGTCTGAGGGACTATGGGCGGGGTGCAATGGCTGCACCCTGTAGGATGCAGCGTGCCTAAGCTTGCAGTTGCAGAAGTAGGTTTTATTTCAAGTTGCCTCGTCTAGGGCAATGCTCTGCCGCGTTTGTCGTTTCCTGCAGGTGTCCTCGCCCGTGCATAGACGACAGCGCCATCATTCTCGCAGTTGCGAGCGATGTGCCCCAGCGGCAGCAGCCGCAGGCAAAGCGTGGTCGGCCACTTTTCGCGTTCGACCACGATCCGAATGATTCTAGTTGTTTCCAAATGGTAGATAGTTCGCGACTCGCGGTGTCACGTAGGGTGACCGTGAAAGTTCCCCTGGGGAAATTGCGCCGCCGAGTTCGGTTCCTACTGCACCATTAGCCACACCAGAATTACGGTTGCTGCGACCTGAATTCTTTAAGCGAAAGAATCTGCTTATTGCGTGGGAGCGTAGCCCAGCTCGCAGCGCTTCTCTACGTCCCCGCGGTGGCCTGCGAAACCCTTGTGAGACTCTGGGAAAATTTTTCAGGGTTCTCGGGCAGGCGGGGGCGCAACAGAAATATCTGAGCGCTGCGAGCCTATCGCTCCCCCTCGGGGTCGCCACACGGTCAAATTGTGGATCCTCACTATCCTATTGTTTCGGTTTGCGACCTTCCAATGGTCGCCTTGTTCGTTAAAAGGGGCCCAAATGCCCGGGCCCGGGTCTAATGCTTATCAGAACCGATTTTTTAAACCAGATTCTGTAAGGCTTTTTTGGCGGCCGTAGGGGGCCAGAAGGGCTTCCCCGGGCGGTCCTGCGCGGAGGGGCCCGCCCCCGGTATTCGTGGCTGCGGGCCGACTGCCGGCTTCCGGAGACGATTGCCAGCCGTTTGACTGTTCGTCGTCGCCGTTAGGGAGGAGCTGGGGAGTGCTGACGCTGCTCAGAGCTCGTGGGCGCACTCACCAGGCCTAAAGGGTTGATTGGTGGAGGTTGGTCAGCGGCAGGCGCGGGGGACCTCGGGAGGCCGTCCGCCGTCTTCCCCGCAGCTACGCCCCCCCTTTTTCTTCGCCTTTTAGGGGCGTCACTGGACGCCAAGATCATCTACAAAGAAAATGGAATTTATACCCAGTATTAAATAATGTAATATTTTGTTCAACAGGCGTGTACGAAGACTTTTAAGCTTACAAAGACGACTTTATTTTTTTTCCAAATATCAGAGGTTGGTAACTTTTTTAACTTTAATATAAAGGAATAAAGAGTAGTCTTAATTTCTAAACCTGATATCTTTATTGTTTCTAACAATTGTTCGTTATGTATTATAGTTTCTCTAGATTTTTCTAGTTTTTCCCAAGGCCCCCTTTCCCGGTCTAAGCAACTCCATGACCCCTAACTACAGGGGACATAGATGATTGAAATAAAATACAATAGGACCCCCAATACATTTGTATTACACTCTTAAAGCCCATAAAATATAAATTTTTTTATCTATTTTACTGTTTCAATACTTCTTAAATATCAGGATTATTGATGAAAGTATCAAGTCAAAAATTGGTTGTATTGCATATAAGGTTCACAGGTTTCTAAACCTTCCAAAATCAGTTTTCGATTTTCATAGTATTTATTGTAATGCTACATCTTCTATATTATTTATATTACCTATATTATCTATATTATGCTACATCTTCTATTTAACATTAGTTCAATTTTTGTTATTCAATTGGTCAATTTCGTAATTGGAACTTCATCCTTTTACCAAGAAATCGATCAAATATTTATTACTTTCATATTTTATAATATTTAGATTCCATTTGAATAATAATTATAAATAAGTAGAAATTATAATATATATATATATATATATATATATATATATATATATATATATATATTTTTGCACTAGACGTTTAAAGATCTTCACAAAATATGTGGAGGAAATTTGAATCTAATGTCATTTAGGCGTGAAAATGGGGAAAGAATATTTATATTTTTGGAAAAATAAACTAGTTTAGAGAGCGAAATTTAAAACTCATCCTGTGAAGTGAGCACGGTGATGTGTGGATTAAGGGGAATGTTCTAACGAAGTGCTGGTACGTTTTCGGAATTTTGATTGATAAAACTAATGGTAATAGTCTGGTTTTTGATATTACAATTGTTTGGTGATGGAAACACCAGAATAACGTTCAAAAACTATAATTTTAACTTACGTTCATTGGAAATAATTTTTTACCGTGTAAGTTAAGCCCTGATAGTCCTAACAAACAGTCGTCTTAATCCATTTACCCAGTACTTTATGCTAACAAATGACGATGAAAAATTTGTTATCTTCTAAACTATTTTGATAGTTCGATAGCTAGAGTCGTCGAATGATGACATTAAGCGACAGTGTTGGTAATGTTCATTTTCTCACTTCCAGGCAATATTCTGCGTCCGTTTATTTTCTGACTCCCAATTTACAATTGAAAGCGCCATCCGTTCTGATAGACGAAACATTTTCTTGAAAAATTTCAATAAAATATTTCAATAGTCTTTAATTTTTTAAACTTAATTTAATTAATTTAAATTACTTAATTATTTTAAGTTCATTCACAATCAATTTTGTAATTGCAGAATTACATGAATTCAATCGGATGATAAGCCATATTAGTATTTTTTGATATTTTGCGATTAAATAAAAAATAGTTCACGGATTGTAGTGATGCAAAACCGATAATAATAAAACCGTATAAACCCGTTTTATATATTTATATTATGAGACTTCAGATTTGAAATTAAACGTGCAATTTTCCTTTTAGCCGTCGACATTTTCGCTTTGGGAAAGTGGCCTCAGCCCTTCCCTGTTCTCGAAAAAGTGCCGGCGCCGCAAGACCCTACTCAAATGCGACAAAGCAACGGCTGCTAACGAAAATCTAGTTCAAAATCCATGTCTGAAGTATCATTTTATTTACATCAATGCGTCTTTTATGATTATCTAACGCCAGTGAAAAAATATAGTTCCATTTAAACAATAAAGATAATTAATTTTCTCGAAAACTAAAAATATTTCGAATTATATCTCTACCGCACATTACTTCCCAATGTTTCCCGCATTGTTAAGCAAAAACTGCATTTAGATATCGGAACCGTTTAGAAGTTATGAGGTGGCCTTTAGTTAGTGAGACTGTATATTCTATTTCTCAGAAAACATTCATTCCAATTTTTATTTTCAATAAATAAGCGCTTTTTCAAAGTTTTTATGTTTTATTTAATAAAACCTCAGAAAACATTGATCCCTTTTTGTAATTCCCCACCTCCAGGAATGTTTCGCGCTCAAATGTCTTTCGTTGCCCGCGCAGCCGATTTGGACTGGCACCAGAGGCATAAATGAACACGAATGTCCATGCGGGCAAAACGGGACCCCTTGATTATAGATTCTGCTAGGATTTATTTGATTCACAGTCACACCTTATGATCGCGACTTTTTACAATCTTATTTTAGTCATCGATTTTCCTTCGATTCAAATTTTTTTCTGAAGCAGCATACTGTCAGTCCACTCTTAATGCAGGTATTCTAGCTCCCCGATCGCAATAAGATTGACTTGAACCGAGTATTGGAAACCAATCTAGCTTAAATTAAGAATAACATTGGCATCAGTTAAAACCTCATTCCAAAATACATTAACAAAATTATATAAGAAACAGAAAACTGATTAAAATGCAAAAATGGTAGACAAAATGGAATTAAACCTAATGATAATATGACCTTTTTTGGTAATCTCAATATTATAATAATTCATTAAGTCCAAGAAAAGGGTTTTAATCCCAAAATTTGTCCACTAGTAAACGAACTTGCGTAGGGGCAGGGGTTGCTACCAAAATGTATGTCTACTGCCCATTATCTTCCCAAGAATCCCCGCCCTCCGACACAAAAAAATTGGACAGATTAAACATGCTCATGAACGAGAATGAAGTTTGTTTAGAACTTTCGTGCTGCTCACAGTCCGCAGTATCTACTAATGGTTGAAAATAGGTGTGACTACTATAGTTTGAGATGGCCTGTTGGATTTACTTTTTTCGGGGACTACTGTACGAAGAACATTTCAAGAGTTCAATCCAAACACGGCGACTCGAGCAAGCGACCCTCTGAGGTCATTTGAAACATAGCGCTGAGGATGTTATGCCTTCAATGGAAATGGGAAAAAACGTTAATTAATTTAAGTATAGGTTTGGGAAAATATATTAAAAACATTTTTCATCCAAAATTGTTCTCATTAAAATTAACTGAGCCATACTGAATTTCCCATACCAGACATTGAAATTTCTATCATTATATGTCGATTAGTATAAGATCGATTATTACCCGAACAAATCATCAGATTGATGGTGTACTTCTAAATATTTTTGTAGAAAGTATACAAATGATGTTATAATAAGAAAAATTTTCTCTTCCTAAAACGTGTATACTGTTTAGTTGCATGTCTTATTTATATATTTAAATGTTGTAGTAGCATTACAATTAAACAAAACTCTTATTCGTTTATTATACTGATTTCAATTTTTTCACAATATAATAACAACAAGAACTGTTCCCACAAAGGAGTAACGAAGCATTCTCCCGGGGGGGAAGTGTTATTGGATTGTGCAACATTTTACAGACTCGGCCCCTCATGCCTTTTAAGGCGAGGAGAATGGAGAAATCTTCCGAGGATAAGGGCCCTTGAATTACTAGAAGGCCAATGATAAGCGTTGCTTGCCTTAGAGTTGAGGTTGCTCAAGCCAGTATCAAATATACATTATTTCTCTTTAAATTATTTAAAAAATGAGACTCATTGAATTCCTCTATTGATATATTCATTATAGATTAAAAAAGTATGTTCTATTTTAAACTTCACATGTGATTCAATTTCACCAAAATTAAAAATTATACACAGAATATATCATCCTAAAACTTGACTCGTGGAACAAATATGATGATCTATGATTCCACCCTCTGTCCAAAAACATTTTTCAAAATAATTTGTTGATAATGATTTCCTCAAATATACTGGCAACTTTTGCACAGTGAATAGGGTGCATCCAACCACAAAGAAATCTTCAATTTGCAGGACAACAGTTAGAAAGTTAGAGCGTTTTGAAATTTGCCAGAAATTTATTTATAACAGAGACGAATCAAAATAACCAAACTACTGTTTCAAAAATACAGAAGAATAGAAATTAAATTTCAAAGTTAAAAGCTCAAACAACAATTTCTACCGATTTGTCGTAAATCACAAATCTTAATACAATTAATTGCAGAAAGCAAGACACTGCAAAACTATTGATTTTATTGACTGCCAAACAATGAAATTTGGGTTGAAACAAGTGAGGTTGGCATCAGACGAGAAACCTATAAACAATTGCGTATCACGAAAACGAAAGGCGATAACTCGGGTTGGGTTGCAATTTTGCATCTTGGGAAATTTAGATGAGAGAATAAAAAAAAAAAATTTTTAAAATTTTAACAATTTCCCAATTTTCAATTCTAAAGTAGAGGTTTTCTGATGTCCAGAACCAAAAACCGGGGTTAACAATTTGCAACAATTAATTTTATAAACAATTCGAAATGTCGCTATTCCTGTCAGGGCCCCCAAAATTTTCCCCGATTTGATGATAGCAAAATACAATTTTGACATGAGATGCAAATTAATTGCTTAATATCTAGTTTAATTGTTACTTTAATGATAAATATACAGTTGGTCTTTAATTTACTTTCTTTTATTAAAATTTTTCCTAGCAGTCCTAACGATTCGAAAGACAGATTTTTTCATTTTTTCAAATGTAATATACATATGAACAATTGAAAATATGCAATTATAATCTTTTTTTATCGCAAAATTCTGTAGTAAACTGGTCATTTGATAAAGTTCATAAATTGTTTTGAAGAATTTGGAATTTAAATGTGTAAAAACATAATCTTCTAAATTAGATTATTTTTTCTGGTATCAATGTAAATTTTTCAAAAGAATTGTGTTAACAGTGGTTAAGTGCTATGTTTCATATATATTTCAATGAATTTCTTTCATTTCCTACAAATTTTCTTCCATGTATTTATTTTTGAAAAAACTCCAAACTGAACTAGCAGGGGCCGCCATTTTGTACGTCGTAATTTTGTTAGGGCCTCCCCTGCATCGAGATTGGTGATGGTTTTTGAATCCGCCTGCGACGTTTCGTCATGACAAAGGGGTGGGCCCAACCGTCAAAGCTGAACTTAGCCGCAGACGCCGCGATCAATTTATGTTTCCAGTATGTACGAAATGTTTGAGCGTTTCTGAAAACGGATTTGAGCTCATTTTATCGAAAACGTTTAATTTCCCAAAAAACTTTATTTACATCATTTAAAGCACATGCTCATCAATGCAATAATGTGAACAAATCCCTCTAATGTAAATATTACAGATGGAATAAGTCAAAGAATTACTTTTAACTCTTAAATACAAAAAAATATGCCCTTTATGTCATCTTATAGCGTATATTTGGGTTTTCCACCCAAAAGTTTGAAAACAATTGAAGCCGTTTATGAAATTTTGTTTTATTTTTAAAAAAACATTGCAAAGAAATTGCGCGAAAAGTATAAAAATTTAAAAAAAACTGTACATAACTATATTGAAAGAACTGATTTTAAAACAAATTTCATTGGAAGAAAATTTTTAACTTCAATTTGTTGTTGAGAAAGACGCGGGTATAATTCAAACTTTGATATTTTCAAAATTAAGATTAACCCTCTAACTGATCACCAACATTATAGTGTATTCTTACAAGAATTTTAGAAAACATTGGGAAACCGTTTTTTAAAAAATTTTAGAAAAATTCAGGAGCTTACATTAAAATAATCCCAAAATTTTTAAAAACTATTTTCAAAATGTCAAAACTATAATTAGAGCCAGATGGACAGGTTTCTTCAAATTAAAACTAGAGTTGCAGTAATTTTTCTTATTTCCTTTGGAATGACTTTAAGGTCTCTTCATTCTCTGGCCTGCTGCTTTCATCGTCACTCAAAGAACATTTTTTACATTTATCAACTCTTTGGTTTCTTAATAGTAGAACCGAAATATTACTTCAAGAACATTAAAGAACAGTAATCCTCGTCCTAATAGAAATTTTCATTAAAATCTAAAGCCGTTTCTAAGAAAATGCGATTAAGCATTACTGTAATGCAAATTTGAAGCTCTTTTCACAGAATCTATTGAAATTTCAAAAACTTCAGTTAAGTCATTTGAAGACTTCCACTCACAAAGGCAATAATGATACAAATCAATGAAATGTACATTAACGATGAGACTATTTTAAAATTACATTGTGTAATTTTTGACAAACAAAAAATACATTAAATTAAATTTACATCATATTAAACATTACCAGTATCCATTGTAAAAGTTTGATTAAAACATTTAGAGACATTTTAGAAAATGACTTTGAGCGTTCCTGAAAATGGAACTTGGCTCGTTTCCAGAAAACTTTGATTTTTATGACAGACGTGACGAAAACTGTTGACTGAACTGAATTTAAACACATGTACTGATAAATAATAGTGTCAAGATAACCGCTCTCATGTAAATATTACCGACGTGAGACAAGTCAAAATATATACTTTTTAACTTATGATAAAACAAAGAGATAGAGCAATATCACGTTTAGAATTAGAAACCTTGTTCATCTGGACAGATTAACGCTTGAGATTTTGAAAAACATTCTATAAAATTTGCACGTCCTTTACATGAAGCCCCACCGGACATTTCAAATTTTCTCAAAAACGGCTCCACATTATTTCCTTAAATTTATTGCAAGAATAGAGTACAATACACTTATAAGATGGATATGTCCGATTTTAACGTTAATTCTGAATTTTCGAAATTTTGATCATTTCAGTCTTCTCTAATTCTAAATTAAAGATAGATACTTTTCCTTCAAATGAATTATTGCTTATATTGAGTTCTTTTAATAGGACATTAGTTTTTGAAACTTTAGTCGTTTTGCGCTATACTCTGTGCAATATTGTAATTTTAAAAAGTACCAAAACAAGATTTTATCGAAAAGGCTCCAATTTTTTCTTTAAATTTTGGTATGAATAGTGCTAAATATACTGTATCGAGGACATAAACGAAATGTCATTCTTTTGTTTTTTCGAAAATACAGATTTTTTCTCGTCCCCACGTTGTTAAAATTTTATTACGAAAGTTTTTCACATCATTCACATATATGTTCACATTATGTCATGTCTTTAAATAATTTCATATAAAATTTCTGAAACTCACAGTTTTCTTGCAAATGAACTCAAATTCAATTTCAGAAAGCTCAAATGTATTTTCTCAAAGGCCTCAAATGTTTTGACAGTTTTCAACGTATGATCTAATTGCAATGTTTAATATGACGTAAGTTCATTTAGTGTATTCTTTGTTTCTTAGTCAAAAATTTAAATTTTTTTAAATATGTTCTCCATTAAATGCTTTTCATCGATTTTATACATTTTGCATTTGTAATGAAAGTGATTAAAATACTTCAAGTGAAGTTTTCGAAATCTCAATAGATTCTTGTGAAAAAACATTAATCATTTAATGAAAAAAATTTAATTTCGCTTTTACATTAAACGCCATTTTCTTAAAAATGGCTCTAAATTTTCAATGAAAATTGGCATTTTGTACGAGATTTTATTGTTTTAAATTCTTAAAGTAATATTTGAGTTCTACATTGGGAACCAAGTTGAAAAATTTATTTTGAGCCGGATAGATGGCTGTTGGGAAGAGAATGAGCAGGCCAAATGCCACACCGGACATTAGAACACTTACTAGGAGAAAGTCTTTGCCATTTTTAGCACTACTAGTTTGTTTTTCTTTTGAGGCTGTAACTTTTTTAAAATACAAATTGTAATTATTTTTTTCCATTTTACAACGTTTCAGATCAAATGTCTCCCCCTTTCGTAGAAATTGGCACTAAAATATAATTTTAAAAATAATACATTGTTTAAATAATTTCATCGCAGTTGATTATGGGATTTGCAGTTCAAAATGTTGAGGACATTTTCGTTTCTTCAAACGTAAGGACCTGAATGCGTCAACAAGGTAGTGGAGAAAGAAATTTGTTATTTTACTTTTCCCAATTATAGAATGATGTTATACGCTTTCGTGAATTCTTTTGATGTTTAATGTTTGATATTATCTAAAATTCGATATCTTCTAGATTCATTACCTCGTTATGAATATTTTAAAAACTAAATTTTCCCGTATTTATTCCATGGTTGGTTACCGAATTTTGCCTGTTGGGTTTTTTTTCCTAATGTTTTGTTCCGATTCTAGTAATGACTTGTAATTCGTTTGACCAAAATAACTTTTTTACAATCTTGACAAGTGATCCCTTAAAATGTTTTCTATTTCAGCATGATATTTGATCTTAATATTTTATTACAATGATTTTATTTAAAATATTATTTCTAAAATTCAATTTATTTTTTAAATTTCTGCAAATTTTGAAGGTTCCTATTATAACGTCAGGTTATACGAATTTCAAGACTCCAAACGCTTAAACCTTTTACAGAGACCCTCAATTCCCTGAGCACTCGACCAAAGTCTGTTTTTTTTTACAAGATGGATGTTTTTTCCTTTTGGGTAGTTGTTTTCCCAACTGTGTTTGAACACGGGAAACCCCGAAAATGCAATTAAAAAAATATTTTCCTCTGAACCTTTTGAACAATTAACACAGTGCCCCAAACCCGTTTGTGTACCAATTAAAAATAAAAAAAAATTAAAAACTGTCTAAAACAGTATATATTCCTGGTAAGTGTTTTATTAGCTCCGTAAAGTTGACTTTGGGTTTTGGAAATTTTCAAAAAAATATTCCGTGTATTGGTAATTTTTATACATAATGAAAACTTGTCGTTCCAAAAATACCAAAATTCTTTTTCCGAAAAAAAACATTGTACAAGAAAATTCAAAAAACCAACATTTTTCAGATAAAAAAAAAGAAAAAAGTTTTTCAAAACAAATCCCCAAAAATACTAATCCCCACCCAAAAACAAATTTTTATAATAGGTGTAATTTAAATTTTGGGGGTTTGTTTCTTAAATTTAAAACTTTATTATAATCATTATGTTTAAAAGTATTGTCCATTCTAAAATTTTTCCCCATCTTTCGGATCAAAACGGTTTCCCCGCGTCGAAAGAACAAATCATTTTTTGATGCAATCTACGATGATCAATCTTTGTACGAAAGTTTGGGAAACCCCTTAAGGCTTTTCCATGGATCTGAACAGGTAGTAATCAGATGGGCAATATCTGGAATATCGGGTGGGAAAAACATCCTTTTCCGTTTCAAACCCCTCCACAAGCAACATGGGTCGGCGTTTCATGTTGAAGAACCCTTTTATCATGCTTTTTAAATTTCGGACTTTTTTTTTTAAATCCCGGCTCAACGCATCAGTTGTGTTGGTAGCGTTCCCCGTGATTGTTTCATTCGGTTGAAGCAGTTGTAATACAAAACCCGAGCAATCCCAAATACAGAGCAAAAGTTTTGCACTATAACATTCGTTTTGCCGTCGATGTCGATGCTAAAACAACCCCCTGATTTTCTCGGTTAGGATTACGTACCAACCCATACCCATCGCCAGTACGACCCGCCCAAAATCCCTTCCTGGTTTGGCGTTAAAACAATTTTCACGGTGAATAATCGGCGTTCAATTCTCTCCTTCAGTTCGTATAAATTTTTTTTTTGAATCATCCCGGGGCCTTTAAACTTTTTGAAACGTTGTCGATCAACATTCAAAAATTTTGCAAGTTCATCTTTTTTGCATGAATCTTGGTCGGAAATTCTTCAATTTCCCAAATCTTAACTTTTTCGGTTGACCCTTTTCTTCACTGTATCGAAAAAACACTTTTAAAACCCCAAAACCAATACTCCGCTTTTATCGACGGAATTTCCCCATATTTTTCAATTCCTCGATGTTTTTCAGACTTTTCTTAATTCCAGAAAATCCAATCCTAAATGGTTTTGTTGGTTACTTCCATTTCGGCAAACAAATGCCTTCAAAAGTTCATACTAAACTGAAAACCTATTCTGACTTACCAGAATATAGTTAGAAAGTCGTGATAAGTTAAATCATTTTCCCCCTCAAATAATTACACATTTTTTTTTTCTTTTTCTCGGTATGGGTTCGGGTTTGGTTTTTATTTGGGGTCTTTTGGTTTTTTGTTTTTTCCCCCGTAGAACGTATTTCTTTTTCTTTGTACAGTCCTGTTTTTTGGAATTAGCGGAATAATTTTTCCTAACCTAAAATTAATCCAAAATTTTTGGGAAATTTTTCTATTTTCTGGGTTTTTTTGTTTTTGGGTGTGTTTCCCTTAATCTATTTAACTCTGTCACAGCTCTGATTTTCAAAATAATTTTAGAATTTTTCAGAAAAACCAAAAAATTCCCCTTTCATTTTGATGCTTTTTGTCCATTAATTAAAAGATGAATTTTCGGTGGGCCTTCAGACTAATTTTAATGGTTTTTAAATTAAAAACCTAAATTCAGATAACTTTTAATTCCCAAAAATTAGCTAAATTTGGATACCTTTGGTTGAGAATGTTTTTTGGCTGTTTTCCAATTAGTTGGTCTGGGAGTTTAAAATGTCGGGTCAAGTTAGTTACTGGAAACCGGGAAATTCGGGAAATTTTTTCCCAGGACAACAGTAATTATTATTTTTAAAATTACTAAATTTGGGATGACTTTTTTTCTTTTTCATATTTCTAAATTTTCTTTAAATACTCTAATGGTTCCCTACTTTGCAAAAAAATTCGACATCATGGGATGTTCTGTTTTTAGAGAAGCTTTGAGAATATCCTGTTGTTATATGACTCATAAGTTAAATGATAATTACTGAGCAAATTGATAAAAAAACAAAATTTTCGTTTGTACTTTTAATAGTAAAATAAAACATTTTTTTAAAATTTCAGACTACGTTTTTCAACTTTTCCCAAAGGCGTGAAGCGTGAGGTGTCCCGAAAAAAAAGAATTTTAATCCTTTTCCAATAACAATGGGGAAAAACAATGGAAAAACATTTTGGTGCATATACCCGGTTTCTGCCAAGAAATCTTTGGATCTTCCCCGGGAACTTTGCATTCGGGCATTCTTTAAAATTTGGATCATTTTTTTTTTCTGGATTTTTGCATTATGCAATAATTCATGTTGGGAGGAACCCCAAAACAGAAAAAAAGGCTGTGAGGGCTGAGATGTGAAACGCCTCCCCCAAGGTGGCCCCGTGCCTTTGACCCTTCCCGGGCGGGGAAAGCGCCTTTCAGGGTACTTTGGACTTCCAAGCCCCCGACCGGGCGGGCCGGTGGCGTGCTGCCAGACTTTTCTCCCCTTTGCGACAGGCGCTTTTCGAAGTTTGAATGACATCTTTTTTTTCTTTATCAAGACGTTACGTCCTTGTCGCCCCCCTTCTAGGCTTCTTTTCTTGGGTATTTGTTTGCCCTTGTCATTTTTTGTTAATTGGTTCTTTACAAAAAAACACTTTTGGAACATATCAAAATTACGATTTAAAAAAAAAATTTTCTAACCTCGTTTTCTTACTTTTTTACTCAATTAAACGGGAAAATTTTTTGATTTACTTTTTCCCTCGTCATGGAAATGTCTTCTCCTTTTTTTGATTGAAAATGTCCTTTGCGAGACATGGCGGGGGTGGAAGAAAAAAAATGAATGATATATTAGCAGTCATTTTGTCAACAGGGTTAAAAAACAAAGACTAAATCGAACAGATTATAGAAAGGTAAAAGGGAATATACTATCTACAACTATCCAAAAAGGGAATATAAATGAAAATTTGGAAAATCTTTAAAACCAAATTCTGGGGTGCATACAAAAAATTTATCAAAAACTTTTTAAAAGTTTTTTCAACCAAAAAAATCCCCTTTATATGCCGTTTTTATCTTCCGAATTTTACCCCCTGAGATTGGCTAGTATTCTGGGAAAAACATCTTATAGCTCCAACCAGATTACAAAACAATTTAAAAATTAAAAAACCCCCCACTGATTCTTAAGCCCCTCTTCATTAATCTAAATTCTACCCTTACCGTGTCTTTTTTTTACAATATGGTTTTAAAAAAAGACCTTTTAGGCGGGGAAAAAATTTTCGAAAATGCCAAATCTTTACTATAACCTGACAGAAATCATATTCATCGGTGACATATAAAACTCATTTCAAATTATACAATACATGTACATTATTTTAAATTTTTAGATGACTTTTGATTAAAATTAATGAAAAATTTAAATCCCAAAAAAAATCTTTCTGCTGTTTTTCATACAATTAAAATACGGCATCCCCGAAAAAACATTTAAATTTTTAAAAATGAAAAAATATTTTACCATTTTTTGGGCTGTATAAAAAATTTTAAAAAACCTTAAAAAAGACTACCTTCCGGGGGTTGTCCATCTCGATCAGGTTTTCGTCAGTTTGGATCCATTGACAAATGGGAAAACCCCTTGTTTCTTCTGGACATAAAATTCTTATTTTTTGTGCGTCTTCTAAATTCATGGAATAATTATTCAAATTATCGTTTCCATTTTTCGCCAGGAAATAATAAGAAAATTTATTGTATTTATCTTTGAAAATAGATTTTTACATGGAGTTTTTGTTTTTTTCCCTTTAAAAAATTAAATTTTTGCTTATTTATCCTTAAATAGATTTTTATGGGGGTTTTGTTTTTTCTCCCCTTTTAAAAAATTTAAATTTAAATATATATTAAAGTGGGATCAGAATTTTGAAAATTTCCCCTTTACTTTTCCCATGGGCATCCCAATTTTTTCTTTTTTGACTAAAATAAATAAATAAAAAAAAAAAATAAATAAATAAATAAAAAATAAATAAATAAATAAATAAATAAATAAATAAATAAATAAATAAATAAAAAAAAAAAATAAATAAATAAATAAATAAAAAAAATTAAAAAAATAAATAAAAAAATAAATAAATAATAAATAAATAAATAAATAAATAAAAAAATAAATAAATAAAAAAATAAATAAATAAATAATAAATAAAAAAAAAATAAAAAAAAATTTTTAAATAAATTTAATCCCAAAAGTACGAAATTTCAACTCGATCGTGGAAAATTAAAACATCGGAAAAAATCAACATTGAAATGAAAAAACAGAAAATCAGTTAAGCAAATAACTTTAAATTTTTGGAATAAAAAATGAATTATCTGGACAAGACATAGACAATAATTCAAAAGGGAGGGTTTAAGAAATTTTAAAATCCCAATCATATCAGTAAAAACAAAAATACAAAGAAAATATCGTGAAAAAAAACTGCTAGCTCTTTTGCTTTTGTTTTCGAAGGTTGCTTTCGGAACTCCCATATTGGTAGGCGTCGGGCAGTGGGGGGTGTATAATTAATACAAATTTATTAAATTTTCTAGATCATTTTGATTTTTAAATTTTTGATTGATCAATTTTTTAATTTTTTTTTATTAGGGATTGATGTTTTACTTTTTTTTTTCAGGGTAATTTATAGTAAATATTTTGGACTTCAAATAAAAATCCCCATATTTAACAGATTTTTGGAAAATTTAACTATGTTTATTAAAATTAAGGGGTAATGGAAGAATTTTTTGGGAAGAGGTTTTTTATGTTATATTTTTTCAATCATCAACCAAAATGGGAAATTTTGGCCATCTTTAGATTTTCTCTACCAAAGAAAATCAATATGAGTGTAAATTTGCATTTACCAAGTAAGAAATGTCTGAATTGAAATGGCATATCAGAAATAAAAAAATTAAAAGCAAGGGATAAATGTCCAGAGTCAGCTTTATTTTGGGTCAGTCGAGAGGGGTTTATTTATTTTTCTTTTAATCTTGATTAACTAATAAGGTTTTTTATATTTAAAAAATTTGAAAAATTTTCTCAATTTAAAAAATAATCCATCATAAAATTTTTTAAATCTTTTTTTAATCTAGTATAACAAAAAGAATGTCTAATTTTTGGAAAAGGGGTATAGTCTTAAAAAATGCTGATGAGTATGGAATTTATGTCTAAAACCCGACAACCCAGAAAAAAAATTCTTTTCACTAAAAATTTTTTAATCTGGGTTAAAATTGCTCTTTGAAATATTTTTGAAACCACTGGCAGCAAACCAATTGACCTAAACGTTTCAGATTTAGTTTGATCTGTATTGAGTTTAGGAATTGGTATTATAAGTTAGGAATTATAAATTAGTTAGTATTATAAATTAGGAATTGGTATTCCAGCATTTTGTTAAGTAGTTGAGTCTAAAATAAGTCAGTGCCCAGATATACGAGTGCCCAGAAAGGGTTTACACTATTTGAATGTTAATAAAAAAAAAATTTGCAGATAACAGATTAAATTTTTTTACAAGATCAGCGATTAGGGGTTTTTAATTTGTTTCCTTTTTGGGGGTTCAGTTAGAACAAGCAAACAAGAGGGTGGAAAGTTTTCCCAGTGCAACAAAGTGGATTATAAAGTGTTTTGGTACTGAGAACATGAAAAAAGGCAAAACGGTGACGGCAGTTTAATGCTGTAAACCCCTTAAGAGTTACGAAATTAGGGAAAAAAGGATGAACCTTGTGTTTTGAAGAAGGGACGTTTTGGGGGAAGAAATCGTATCGCAGGGGGGATTACAGGGCAAAAGTTTTTTAAGTCCCAAAAAGTCCACCAATTTCAGAGATGGGGAATCAAGATCCCCCAAATTTTAATAAAAAAGGGTAAACCAGTTTCCCGGTTTTGCGATAAATGAGGACGACCCAAGGGTTTTCCCTTTTTTGTGGTGGATGAAAAAAAAATATGTTTATTGTTTGGTCGGGTGTAATTTTAAATTTGAAGGGAATTAAACCCCTAACTTTTTACTGTGAAAAAGAAACCCCTTTTTTTGGGGAAGAAATTTTCTTCCGGGAACGTGTGGTATGCATGTCAGAGGTTTTAGGGCCATCTTTTGAAGTATGACTGGTGCGTTTTATCTTAAATTTGCGGAAGCAAGGTAATCCCAAACACCCAGGGGGATTTTTTAAACAAAGCCCACGGCACTTACCCCAACACTTGGCTGAATAACTTTTGTTGAGATGGATGGCCCGGGGAATTCAGAACCCCCCAGATCTGGGACAACGCCGTTAATTCCCCGGGGAACAAAACACTGTTTACGTCTAAACCGCGTGCAAATTGGAACCCCTTGACTGCTTGAACTTTCTTGGAAGCCTTCACGTTTCTGTTGATCTTTTCCCCATTGTTTGTACACGAGTTTTCCCCAAATAAGGGAGAAATTTTCATGAATTGGACTAAAAAAACATTTTTTTGTTAAAAAAGACCAAAAGATCAACGCCTTTGGAAAACCTGTAAAAGCTGTTAGTAAACCCAAAAGAGGGGACATTACAGAAAGATTTGACCATACAGTCAAACAAAACATTCCAAACGTTCCCTAGACCACACTAAAGGGAAGAAAAATCAAAAAGAAGATGAATTCTTTTTGAAAAAAAGGGTGAAAAAAAAAAAGGAAATTAAAATGAAGAAATTTTTTTAAAAAAGACCTGAAAGTCAGGGGTCTAAGATTATTGACGTTATAGAACTTAAAAAAATTCAAAAACGCACTTGAAAAAAACAAAGAAAATTTTTCAGAAAATTGGGAAAGACAAAAAGGCAAAAAGGGGGCATGGATAAATAAAAAATAAAAAAAGGTAGACGAAATTGAAATCTGGGTGAATCACGGTATTAAATTGAAATGTTTTTTATCGTCAGTCATCAAGTCTTCGCCCCGACCGAAAAAAGTAAAAGAAGAATTGGGGGATTTTGCGGAGGACAAATTTAAACATCGATTTCCAAACTTTGTTATGGGGAAATGTAAAGTAGGGGGAAATCTTCAGGCGAAGTAAAGGAAGTTGGGTTAAAAAGAAAGACAGAGGGGTAGCCCGTTTTGGGGAAAACCAAAAAATCAAAATTGTAAATACTTTTTCAAAACAAGATCAGAGGAGAAGTAAACGTGGTGCTCTGCAGACAAGACTCGTAAACAGATAGACTTTATACTTACTGATCAAATACAGAACGTACAGGAAATGGCTATTATCTCTAAATTCAGATTCAATTCTGATCATAGAATGGTTGAGCAAAATAAGAATTTACTGAAAACAAGCATTGAAATTTACTCATTCGCATATCTCAGTTAAATTTACTCAGTTAAATTTACAAAAGTACTGGAAAGATGCATAGAAGAGCAATATATTTGTAAACCCAAGAAGTACAGCTTGATTATAAAGAACTGAGTCTAGTATCATATTAGACACGATAGAGCCATGTCTTCAAAAAGTGTAACGCAAAACGTGGTAAACTGAGTAGCAATACTCAAAAACTAATCGAACTCAGAGAATTACTAAAGGCTGGAAGATATGAAAGGAACGAAAGAAAAGTGAATGCGCGGTCGCCAACAATCTCGTCAAAAGAGAAATAAGAAACGACAGGAGAAACTAAGTCAGACCTCATTAAGAAGATAATCCAATCATCCAAATCAGAGAAATCTTGTAAAACAAAATTAGCCCACGAAGACATTGATACTGGGATTACACAAAAAGACGAAAGTAAATGTGCATCTAGAAAGGTGATTGTTAAAAGTGCAACTCTATTTTATAAAGAACTCTATACATCTTCATCCAATAGTCTGAACATCTTTCTGTAACGATACAGAAAGATGCTGCTACAGAAGAAACCATATCACCAATCCTTATAGGCGAAGTCCGATCAGCAATAATGGAATTAAAGCCAAGAAAATATCTTTCCAAGCATTTGAAACACTCCTACAGCAGAAGCTAGACAAAGATGAAATCAATAATTAGGCTAATTTAAAAGACTTTTCAAGAAACCAAAGAATAAAATTTGACTAAAAGAACAAGAAATTAAGGAAAGGTTGCTGGTTTCTTCATAAACTATAAAATTGATAGAAGACCGAGAGAACAGAAAATAAAAGGGCTTCAGTGCACATCATTATATAGACAGTTATCAGCTCAGATAAGACGAGAAATAAGAGAGTCATATAATTAATTAGACATGTGAAAGAATAGAGGTACATGCTGACAAGAATCAGTCATGAGAATTATTTCAAGAAATACGGAAATTAACAGAAACATTGAAGCAAAAGACATCAGCTATAGAAGATGAGAACGGAAAAGTACAGTCAAACCCAACTAATATCCTGGAATGCTGAAGAAAATATTGTGAGACTCACTATGCAGACCCTGAAGAGACCCCATTAACAAAAGCTATACCTAAGAAACCAGAACCATCTATTCTAATCGAAGAAATGGAACAAACCATTAAAAAATTAAGAAAGAACAAAACACCAGGACCTGATGGAGTAACTGCAGAAATGCTAAAACTAGCTGAGAAAAAGAAGTAAACATTTATGGGAGCTATGTGGTCCACAGGCATATGGCTAAGATATAGGCTGAATTCTTCCACTACCCAAGAAAGGTAGAACAGAGAACCCAGCAACTATCAAACTATATTACTCGTCTCACATGCATCAAAAGACTTTAAATATTATTCTTACTACTTAGATAACCACTTACCCCCAGAACAGGATGGATTTGTAAAGGAGAGGAAAAAGGGGAACATATTTTAAATGTGAGACAACTTATAGAAAAGAACAAATGAAATAAGGTATGGTGTTTCATGAATACAATGTAGCCTTTGACTGGTTCAATGGAGGAAACTCTGATAATTCTTCATAATAGGGATCCTGAAATATAATTCAGAATCTATATGGAGACTGAAAGATAAGGACGCACAATCTGATGTCAGATCAAATCAAATTCAGAAAAGGTCTAAGACAAGGATGCATACTCTCCTATCTTATTTAACTTCTAGTGAAAAATATCTAGAGAAACCTTACAATTGGAACTGGCGATGTAATAATTGAGGTGAAAGGATCAACAACTTACGATTTGCTGATGATATCACATCATGTGCAGATTCGAGGAAGAAATGAGTCAATTGATAAAACAATTAGAGTAGACGAGCAACAAATACGGATTGACTATTAATGAGGCCAAACTAAGGTGATGATAGTGATAAAGGATAAGTCCTCCTTCCAATAAACGCACTAAAATACTATGAAAAAGTGACAGACTTGGCTCCTAGTTCAGCGAAGGACGATCATAGAAAGAAATAGAAGCCGAATTGCGTTAGGAAGAGAGGCAGTGAGTAGGCTTACCTAATCTGGAAAGATGATCACTATTCCGAAATAGTAAAATAAGGTTACTCAAGACTGTAGCCTTCCTGTGATGTTATATTGAGCAGAAACCTGGGCTCTTAAGACAGCAGATATACGAGGAATTAACTTTGAAATGTGAGCCTACTGTCAACTATTGAGAGTATCATGACAAAAAGACTAACCCCTTTAAATTTTAAACAGAGATTATGGAATCTGCAAACAAATAATATGACACATCGTACGAAGGAATAGAGCACGAGGCATCGTACGAGGAAAAGAGGCCGAGGAAGAATAGCCATGAGATGGATAGACAATGCAAACCACTGTGTCAGCCTAGAAGAAGCAATCAGGGTCGAGAAGAGGAACAATACTGTGAAGCCATCTAGATGGGTCACCAAACTTCCGTCTATGGAGGAACATGACCAAAGGAGATGATGATATGACATAATTATGTTTGCTATTATCATTATGATTATTGAATATTCTGCAAGAATACCTACCATTTTCGCAGAAAATTTAAAAAAATTGTTCTACTACAGTCACGTATCAATCGCTGCATTAAAGCGACACATCGAAAAAAGCTATCTCTGAGATTGACGAGAGCCGTATTCAATCATTCGACGAACAGTTGTCGCCCACCAGTCGAGACACTGGCCACTTGAAGAGCTCGGTGAGTCAGCTCTCCGACCTGTGATTGTGTACCGAACGCCCATATTGAAACGTTTCTCCAACTGGGGTTACAGAGTTAATATCAGGCGATCACGACCCAGCTGATCAACATGAAGACCTCCTCCTTCCTACAGACCTTCACGATGGCCCCTTTAGGACTTTAATATTCTAAATATTGTCGATGCAGAGGCAAAGCAAAAATAAAAAGGGGATGGTAATCTGACGATTCTACAAGTCAAATGTATTGATAAAAAGATAAATTTAGATAGTTTTAGTTTTAAAATAATGCATATGTCTGAAGATGTAATGCGAGTGTTGTATAGACAAGGTCATGCAAACATGCTTAAACTCTTCATAATACTGGTGGCTCAGCATCAACTGATGACACTGCAGTGCCTCTAACCGGGAGGAAGGTCCTAGGTTCCAGTCCCGACGGCGGCAGGATTTTGACACTAGCTGTGAGCTTGGTCGAATTCAGTCGTTGTTAGAGGAGAATTCTAGCGGCGTCTGCTCTGATCGGTTGTTGTCCGTGATTTCTCCGATCACCAGGTGAATACCGAAGCAATACTTAACCAATTGACCACGGACCGCACGCGAACTTTCCTTCCCTTCCTTGTCATATCCTCACCCTACACTACACTTACACTACATGCACCACATCTACCGCTCATGCGGGATACCGGTCGGGGACTTAGCACTTGTTCCGGCTGGGGCGGTGTCCTGTTGGTGGAGATATCTGGTTGAGGAAACCCGCTAGTCAACGGTAGGTCAGCGTCGGATATCGCCATCCAGTGGAGGAAGATCACCGCTACCTGTCGATGAAAACATCACTTACGGACTAATGAACTCAGTAGTTGACGCGTCCGGAATCAGTAATCAATCAATTCAACATCTTCTCTTGGGGCCCTTCGCACGGCGCCACCAGCAGCGCTCCTGAGTAGCGCGTCTGCTGACAATGCATTGATTTAAGGAGACATTCACCCAATCGCGCTGCTGTGGCTCTTAGTGACGAAATCCCGCGACCAGCGACGCAGACACGCGTCCGCGCCACCGCCAGTGGAAAAGTTTTAAATACTAGCTAGACCAATCTGACACGCCACTCATATTTTACATGCTCACTGCCTTGAGGTCGCTGGCACCACAGCAGTTGTCTCGTGAATCCTTCCATTCCCACGCTTTAGTAGCGCCCGACGATGGCTGTGTATGAGGGGGTTTGGCCTTTCAGTAGCGCCACCTAGTGGTCCCAAGGAAGGTGGCAAACAGAAGTTGTTTAAGCATTGGGCAAAATACATGGTGGTTACATACGCTCTGATCGGGCCAAGATAACGCTCATGTATGAGAAAACATTCTGAGAACATATAGTATTAACTTACTTCAATTGTTGTTATGCAATGTTTCACCGACATCTCGTTCTGTTTTGTAGAGAGGTACTTGAGTTGCATGCAATGCGTGAAATCGCATGTTATTTAGCTTATTCAGAACACACCTGTGCTTCCGTTTTCAGATTTCAAACAATGTTGTGAAGGTCTGTGGCATTAAGAAGCTGACCATTCTCACTACAGTTCAAATTGGCATCCAGAGACGTCTACCACTTACAAAACTGAAGGAAAACCTTCGAAGGAAAGTACCAGATGAGTGTGAGTTGATAGAAGTAGTTTTGACCATTTTGCAAACAAAACTTCGGAGTATTTTTCAAAAGTCTTTTAGGGAATTTCTATCATAGCTTATTAACAGGGTTTTACAACACTGGCTCAGGACTGACATTTCTGGCGGCATTGGTTACGTTAATATCGTGCCTGTAGTCTGTTTACTGCTGAGTTGTTTTGTAGTGTTTTAGTCACTACAAGACACTACTATGTTGCATTACTACATAATCAGAGTAAAAGGCCGATTAGTATTAATTTCCGCCATGTTTGAGCACTCAATGTTGTTTGCAATGGATTATGGCCAAAATATGAATTTCTGCGCGTCCCAGTTAAAAACAATTTTATTTTCCGCTGGCTGCGTCAAACCAGTCGTTTGTGGGCGCTCCGCCAGGTTGAAGAGAGTCGTCGCCCAATGGCACCTCTCGCTTGCAAGTGTCAAGGAGGCTGATTTGAGTAGGAACAGCCTGCCGCCAGCCGCAAGAGAGGTTGCTGCGGGAGTAGGAGAGGACGGACGGCCAGCTGGGATTGGCGTGTGCCGTGGTGGGCTTGGACTTGAACTTGTACTCAACCATGGTAAAACTCCCATCATCATCTGTCTATTACTGAAGTGAACTAGCAAAGCGCCGTTAGGCGAGGTGCCAGGAATTACAAGAAATTGCACTATATATCTTTGTAAATGGTTCTACCACTGACTGACAGAGGGCTGTTGGCAGTGAATAGCCAAGATGTGTCTAAAAGCAGATAGTTTGAATTGATTTGCCATGTGTTACCTCAAACTTTGGAAGTTGTTTTATTATTCCTGTAATGTCTAGAAGAAGCTAGAAGTAGATGAGCAATTTTCCTTGTGGCAGCCAATGAAATATTTCTTCTGAAAATAAATGCGCTGTTTGTTCTCGTTGAAAATAATGTTCCTATTCCATTGTGTTTCCTTCTGTCAAAGGTTTTGAAAATTGTTAGAAGTTTACACTTTCCTTGACCTATTGTCTTAGAGTTATGTTGTCACAATACCTGAATTTTCCTGAAAATTATTTTTGGTCTTCATTTATCTTTTCTCAGAAACTATTGCACATAACTATTGCCATATGAGGAAGAGCGCAACATGTGGGATCACACTGCTGACTTTGGGTTTTAAACACACCAAAAAGTGTTTGGGTTATTTTACATTATCGAAGCATTTCGATGGTAATATCATAACACACAGATACAGACCAAAGAGAAAACACTCTTCTGATCGCAACAAGAACGCTGGTCTATATTTACATTGAACATCCAGTAGAGATTTGAGAATGCTCTATTGACAACACGTGACTCTCCGGCGAGTGGAGACATCTCCGTATCTTATGGGAGCAGTTCTGAAGGAACGACTGTGCCTTTGGGGAAAACGTCAGCCACCACATGAAAACTGTCCTATCCAGAAAGTATTCCTGTTAGAGAATATTTAATCACATATTTTGAATCAGGGCGTGACTCTTAGTAAATCTCACATATTTTCCTTTCTAAAGAAATTTTCATTATTGACTAGGCAATTCCTTGTTTTGTGTGTTTTGTTTTGTGTTGATAATTTGCACATTCACAATATTAAAACCATCTTATCAAACAAATTATACGTGCTTGAGAAATTACAAGTACATATTTGGAATTAGGCTTGATACACAATAAATCACACATAGCTTTATTTCTGATGATTCTTCATTGTTGACCTGTGTTTTATCCTTCAAACATTTTCCCAGTTCACAATGGATTTATCTTAAATGTAAAAGTCATAAAAACACAACTACTTCATTCTTAAGATCTTATGGTTCAAAAGCATTTGAGTGAACTCTTTGCTAGACAGCAAGTAGTTTCTCAGGAAAATAATTCGTTGCTGAATACGATTTAAATTTTTGGGATATACAGTTTTAAAGACATCAATTTCTGCAATGATGCAAAACGCCCAACTACATGATGCAAGTGGTTATCAACTATCTCAAAATATAGTATTCTGTATTTTGTTCTAAAGATGAATGTTCTTTCTATTTTCATCGAATTCTCTTTTCTTCACAGGAGGGTAAACTGAAACTGGAACACTTTTTCTTCACATGACTTCGAAACTAACTGATCTACACTTTTCATTTTGCCCCTTCCGAAACAGTATACAACAAATTCCTTTTACAATTTTCAGTGGATAAATCATTTCCTAATCAACTTCAATTTTACTTCAAAATCTCTAATTACATTTAAACATATCATGATATCAACAATTTCTGTGTGCAGGATTTTAAAATTACATCAGTGCTACTAAACAAAAGAGCAAATGTGGTAAAGCAATTTGAATGCTTTGCAAAATTGCACAAATCCAAACGCTTTGCATTTATCCAATCCTTTCCTGTTATCATCATTCTCATGAATAATGAAAAGTCTACAATTGACTCTATGTACTTTACAATTATATTGACTAAGGAGATGTAAACACCACGTAGTAGGTGAAAGAAATAATTTTATAAAATATATTCCATTTTATAAAATTTCACAAATTGTGTGCGTAACAATGAATAAATTACGCATTCTGGCAGGATCTTGACCTTGTTTCGTGAGCCAGCCAGTTGCTCTGACAGAATTGCTGTGCCGTAAAGTTTGAGCAATGAATTTGGTTTCTAGATTTTTTACGAGATGTTTTGGGTGGAGAAGTTACATCAGCACTTACATCAGCAAATCAAGTCACTATTTCTAATACAACCTTCCTCTTTACTCACAAAATAAGAACGATGTATTGAGCCGAACTTGATCACAGTTTGCCTACCCTGCCCGCCCAGCGGTATTGAGCTGACAAATCCTCTGTAACTTTATTTCAGAAAGGCGGGGCCTTTGTGCGAATACTAAATATCATTTGAGGATTCTAGCCTGTGTTACGTCCGAATAAGGAACGAGGCGTGGTTCTTACAAAATGTTTACATTTCAGTATTTGCAAAATTTGTCTATTGGCAATCACTTAGGAAACACATATCAATATAATACAATGTATATTCTTTCCATGTAGTCTATGTATGATTTCCCATGCAACGTATTAAAATTATTGTGTTATTAAAACAATTTGTATTTTCACTGTTATATTTTCATTTTATATTTTTATTTTCGGAAGACGAGCAATACACACAATGTTTTTTCGCGACATCAGAATGAAAGGGTTACAGCTACTTTAGATAAACAGACTTATGCAAACACCTTTTCGCTCATCCGTTAAATATCACTAAGGAATCATTTAAGCCATGTATGATTTTAAAATTGTGATTGTTAATATTGTTTATAATTTTGTAAAATTTAATCTATTGAAAAGGATTAAGAACCACTTCGTGAAATATCATTGCAAAATTGTATTTTGTTTATTTTTTATAAATTTTACAAAATTGCCAATTTTGTATTACGCTTTTGGATCTATGTCTCCTAATGCATTCCGAGTGATACTGTAGTACTCTGGTACTACTAAGTACTGTAAATAATATAAACAATTAAATTTTTAAACTCTTTCGATTAGAGAAAATTTCACTCTAGTTGTGTACATTGTCTATTATGAAAGGACGTGGATAGCGTGAAGTTTTTTTCTTGACCGCACATGGGATAGTGATCGAGGATCTGCAAGGCGCGAGGTCTGCGCGAAGCTTGGGCCGAATGTGCTGGCGGAAGATCAGAAAGAACTGAGTTACGCGCTGTCAAGATTTGTTGGGATTTGATTCAAAACGAGCTGAACTTTTTTAACAACGGAGCAACAGCCCGGTGGTTCCCCTATAAGGTGGTCCTACATTTCGAGTTGGCACCGTGCGATTTTTTGTTTCGACTGAAGAAAGAGCTGGCAGGAAAGCATTGGGAGACCATGGAAAACATCCAAAAGCATGTTACAACGTCCCTGAAAACATTCCTGTCGAGGACTTCAGTGTACCTTCCAGGCGTGGCAGACACGTCTCCGCAAGTGTATTGATGCAGGTGCAGAGTATTGTGAAGAATTTTAAGCAATTGTAGGTCCGATTAATAAATCTAACGCCACAGTCGCCCACGCAATCGTAACATCGCAATAATGCGGATTTTTCGATCACATGCATAGATGTAATAAATCGCTGAGTGTTTGACTAGCGACTAGCACGACTACATACTATATTAAATAGTTGCAGTAAAACTATAGTCTACAGATTGTATTAAATAGTTCCAGCTAAGGAGGACGACAATCTACATAATCACATTACCAAAATTTCGTATGTAACTGCATTCAATCGATTCTGCAAATAGGACCTTCTCTTTCTTGCATTGAACAGTGATTTTAATTTTTCGAACAAACATCAATCTTACACTTTCAAAATATTAGGTTACGTGCTTGTTGCTCTAATCTGAGTTTCATATTTATTTGCAATTTTATTACGCATCTTAAAACGCATTACTGAAATGGCGACTGTACCTTCTACTTTTACTACCTTGTGATATCCCAAAAATGACGAACCTTTTTTGTGTATGCAAATGTCATTTATATGAATTAGATATAGGATATCAAAAGACGATCGCGAGGGCGGTCGCTATGTGACAAGTAAACAACTGGCCTTAAAGGTCATTTTGCTAGGTGAATGGGATGTAGAAATGACCGGGCGGAGTATTGTTTTTAGACAAAAGAGGATGACATAGAGTTCTGATGCTTGGGTTTTAGCAAGAACAGTGACACTTCTCTAGCAACGCGGTAATGAGCGGGTCGGTTCCTGACATTTTACCAGGTCGAGGAAAGACTGTTGATTAACAACCAAATTTGATGCAATAACTTGTATTATAATTATGTATCGTTTCTTGTATTAGGATAAAACGTTATTGTGGGAAGAGACGAAAGAATTTACTAAATAATAGTCAGTACGTCTATAGGCGCCCACCCGTGACGCGAATAAGGAAGTAAGGTTAATAATAGTATCGCTGGGAGAATTTGAACTTGATCGCGAACATTAGAACTTTATGAAGAAAGAAGATTCTGCTGTGACGACAGAAAGATTCACGGGGCGCGTCGAATGGAGAAGTGAAGATAGCGCGGGCATCCGCGAATATAACAAGGTTGATTTATAATTATTACAAGATAGAGAAAACTGGTCATGACCAAAGATAATTTCATGTTGATTAATGATGTAACAATTCATGTTTAACTTTTATTAAAGTCATATTTCATATTATATATAAATTCACTTCCAAGGCGAAAAGAAAGTTGACATTTGCAGTAGCAATTTTCAAAAATTTAGAATTTTAATTACATTATTTCAAATCTAGTTTTAAAAACAGGTTTTATTGAGGAAAACCTATCGTTAATATTGTAGTTCTATGATGTAATTTGTTTGCAATTTTTGAAATACAGAGAATTGCCCGTAAATGGACTGCGGACAGTGCCATTTGTTTAAACGTCATTTGCTCTGAAGAAAAGATTTAAAGAAAAAAGTTGGGGCTCTTTGCCAAATCATTGTGGGACATAATAACCTCAAACTTGTGAAGATGGGGAAAATTCTCGTTACTTTAGGATCTAGTAGATATGTGGCCGGACGGATAAAGTGTAGTTTTGAAAATAACGTTTCACATTCAAGAACACTGAAATCATGAGTGTTTTACAGTTCTTTACAAACGTAAACGAACAAGAAACGTAACGTTTTAGTAACGTAATACAGTTCTTTATGAATAAGAAAAATTCCCTTTCCCAGCATTACATAATCCTCGAGAAGTCTCGTCGGTCGTCGTAGCAGTTGGACGCATTAGCGGAGCTCCGGGCGAGGTTGTTTCTGCAGGAGTATCGGGCTCGCCCCGGGGGCGTGGCCATGTGCTTTCCTCGTGCGCAGCGCCGGCACACTCGGCATCGTTCCGCGGGCGGCAGCTGCTGCAGCAGTATCGTTGAGTGCGACGACGATAGAAGTACTATTGTTTTTTTAAAAATGTGCAGTGGTGCAACAGCAATTTAAAATCGCAACAGTGCGAATTATGTTGACTGTGGTACCATGCGTGTTGTGGTAAAAACGGGATATGGATAACGGTAAATGGTTTTCAACAAGTGCAGAAAATAGAGTGCGGTACTGAAGGCTTGGAAACGTGAAACTGCTCTTCCAAATCCAAGCGTTGCAGGAGTTAAACGCAGCCTGGAGGACAGCTGTTAGAGTGGAGACTCTGCGCAACCAATCATACAGGCGCCAACTGCGAGAAAACCCATTCTGTAATTGAGACTCTATAGTAAGACATGTAGGCAATGACAACAAACTCATGGATGTTATGGCCTCCTGGGAATCCGAACCGAGCAGCTGCGATGGTATGTGAGAATAGGATCTCGGAAACCAGATACCGTCATTTTAATGTTGGTAATAATGATCTGAGGAGAAGAAATCTTGACTTAGTCCTGGGGGATATGGGTGACCTCGTGATGATAGCGCATGAGAATTTCCCTAGTGCAAATGTACATTAGTGGCATTCTCAGGCGTCACGAAATTCCATGGAGACGGGTTGATATAGTCAACCGCTTCTACGGAGGGTTCCAGAGTAGAAATGTGTTTTGTGGACCCAAATTTGGTTGCAGGACGGCGATTTCGGTCGTGGCGGCTTGCATCTAAATCGCCGGGGTCCAAAGCTGGGTGCGCGTAGCTCGCGCGTAGGAGGCCCGAAATTTCCGCGAAAGGCTCGCATGAGACCGCGTGGCGGGGCGGCAAGGGATGTCGAATCCTCTTGATGGTTTGTGAGTGAATGGCGGCGGAGTGCAGTGCGGCGAGGGACAGCGGCGAGGGATGGCGACGCGGTGGCGGCGGCGACGACGAACGACGACATATCGGCGGACAGCGACGCGGGAACGGTGGCGAGACGGCGTCATTACAATAAGGAATTCCGCAGAAGGTGAGTCTCTGGTCTTTCTGCAGGTTCATTGCAGGCATTTATAATAAAACTGTTCATTTCTGGAACACGATAGAATCTTATAATGCTACGGGTAGGTACGGAATCATGGCTCAATACGGAATTATTAAACGCTAAAATCTTCACAATTTTTTTAACATTCAAACGTGATAGAATATGCATTGATGGGGTGTAGAGATCGCATTGATGGGGGTGTTTTTATATGTGTAAAAGACAACATTGAAGCAGTAGAGTCATGGGTAGATGACTGAACTTGAAATAATAGGTAGACATTCGAGATAGAAATTCAAAACCAATGGGAAATTATAGCGCTATGAACCGATGCACATGAACCGTTGCAAAAGAAACGAGTTGGTTTGGGGCAACGCTTAACATAAGTAGTGGCCAAACTGACTCATGATAATGCTTTACTCGAAGTTTTCCTTATTAGACCGGTGGACAAACTTCTGCCTCGAAATAATTCCTGGAATTAGCGATTACAAAGGATTCTCCTAAAAATTTTAGAGAGGGTAAGGAAATGATCCTGTAAAAGAAAGACACATTTTTCGGTTCTATACAACACGTTACAGACATTCAATTATATTTGAAAGGCTAATTTCCTACTTGGGCTTCTAGCGGATATACAGTAGAACGGATATGGACAAACTTTAAGAACATAGTATCAGAATGCTTAGCAAAATTCGTGCCTACCAAAAAACTACGGTGCCACTCGATCCGTGTACTACAACAAAGAAGTGAGACGACTGAAAGGCAGGTTAGGAAAGCGTATAGTAAACGTAATATAAAAAGGAACAGATAATAATTTTCTACAGTTATCTAAAGACTTACTTAGCATTAAAGATACATGCCCAAGAAAATTACCTGAAATCAATTCTAAACGATCGATTGAACTGTTGGCAAAATTCTTCAAGTATGAGAGACATAAGAAAGGCAACAAGAAAGTATTCCAGCGATTTGCGGTGCAGACGGTTCGTTAATTACAAATGACAGTGAAAAGGCGACCTGTTTAAGTAGACATTACGCATCTTTTGAAGCCGAAGGATCAGACCACAGTAAGTGAAAGAACACCTGTAATAGAAACCTTTCGAGTCGATGCAGAAATTATTAGAAAAAGGATCTCAAAATGAATAGAAATACTGAAACTGGGAGAGGAAGCCATGATTCCTAACCTTGCTCGGTTAATGCACGTCATTATAAATAATAATATTATTCCTCAAAATTAGAAAGAGGCAATTGAATTGATTCACAAAGGGGGAGACAAAAGGATTGTTAATTATTACAGGTCTATAAGTTTCACATCAGCCTATGCAAGCAAATGGAACACTTGAATGCGGATTATATTAGACGAATTGAATAAAACTGACTGGCTTTTCATAATCAACACGGTTTTTGTCCTGGGAGAATCGTCGTTGGAAGTTGATCCGGAAGTTTAAGACCACGGGTTCTGTGTCAAACGTTAAGAAAACTGGATGACCGCGTACTGTTCGAAATGAAGAAAACATTGTTGCCGTGCGTGACAATGTGACCGTACGCCCCATAAAATCGGTTCGCTGACGAGCTCAACAATTGAATTTGTCACAAAGTTCACTGCATATCATCCTTCTAAAGATCTGAAAATGCAAGCGTACAAAATTCAACTTACACTAGAGTTGAAGCCTGCAGATCGGAAAGAGACGTCGATTTGCTGAATGGGTCTTGATCGACAAGAGGAGAACGAAACTTACAAAAGGAATAATTTTCATATGAGGCGCACTTCCACCTCAGTGGGTACGTCAATAAGCAGAACTGCAGAATTTGAGCTAATGAAAATCCAGAGTGACTATGGAAGATGAGATGCATCCACAACGCACGACTGTGTGGTGGGTTCTGGGCAGGAGGCGTGATCGGCCCGTTCTTCTATATTACGTTACGTTACACTACCCTACACGCGCAACTTTTCTTGAACGATGACCTTGCCTCCTCCCTGAGCAATAAACAGTTGAAGACAAACTCGCAGCGAGCACTGATGACAACATTCCAAGCACAAAAACTTGGTTGGCGCGAAACAGAAGCTAGTCAGAGCTAGTTGCTTTCATAGTCTGAACTGCTGTTCAGCTTATTGCCATTATCTAAAAAAATGTCTCAGGCAGGTCCAGGACCTTCAAGAAAGGCACCTAAAACTCCTATATACTATTCCTGATGTTGCCTACCCAGAGCGATGACCTAGCCACACACGTAGAAGGTTTGACTTTGATTTTCCAGAGATTGTCATTACTGCAAATACTCTAGTGGCCGACTTTGTAACTAATACCCCCACCCCGCCCACATTTTTTCAATCTATCGTTCAAGAAAAGTTGTCGAGTAGTACATGTTACCCTGACGTTTCGTTCCTGGTCTCATGTATGTATAGTAAGGCTATTAACGTGATATTCTATTCCGTTATATATTTTTCAGGAAATGTCAAAGGTATCGAATTCACGATAATAATGCAGATGAATAAAACATGCGACACGAAAATAGTTTTATTGTTAGAAGTATTGTGAATCAAAGCTGAGATCTATAGAATTGGGTCTCCAGCTCGCCTTCCAAAACGCTTATCGCAAAGCTACAACAGGCCAGCCAATCGTGCGTCGTAGATGAAAGTTGCGTTAACGCAAGTCTTCGTAGTCAACACGCTAAGAAGAAGGACAGTTTATCTGAAATCGAGAAAATCATAAGCATCGAATGCATCATAAGCTCGATCATTAGATCGAAATTCATAAGCTCGATTCATCAATGCATCGAGAAAATCATAAGCACCTGGCTTAAAGGCACAGGAAGATATGTAGTGCAATAGAACCACATATTTCTCGTGTTATTTACATAGGTTATTATACCGCAAAAGTGTTTTGTACCCGCAAAAATCATTTGCTACGGCTGAGATTCGAACTTAAGTACTTGAGTTTTCCTGTCGGTACACAGAGGGCTAAATGGCGAATCTAGGCGAAACTAGCCACAAATATATTGATTTAAATGATGTATGGATATGGAATGGGATGTTAGGGTTGTGAAACTGTTTCATATTAAATATACTTCATTTTACCTATTAATGTTTATTAACAATAATTAGTGTTAATTTTAATGTAAAGAACATTTTGAAGGTAAGGTACATTATATTATCAGTAAATGAATAATCAGTAGTAAAATTAAAATTAAAAAGGAATATCTAAAGTATATTTCAAAATATCACAATTTGAGAATTGGTCTATTTAATTTTTCAAAATAATTAAGAATCAATCTTCTGATGCGCATTCTGAGTAATCGGTGTAATCTTCATTTTCAAGCTTGTATAAAGATGGCTCCTTTAATAAGCTCCAACACTGCGCAGAAAATGGTAGTGTTCTCTTTGTGACCTTTGATTGGTCTGTGAAAGCAGCAGAACTTTACGAAGAGAGGTGGAGACGATCTAAGTTAACTCTCCGGGAACATTTTATAGTATGACCCAATCTGTATCTTCTCCGATCTTTATGTCTTGTTTCTTGTACTTTTCAGATAATTGTCAATGCAATAATGTCAATAATTCAGATAATATTCAAAATTTTGCACCGTGAATCAAAAATCTGTAAACGGAAGAATACATGTAACACAACGGATAATGTGCTGCAAATAGTCTGACAGTACTTAATGAGTAATCTTCGAATGCTTTCGAGTATACTGCAAAATTGGAAGATATTGTGGTCAGGATTGTTGAAAAACGGCGAATAATATCTTCGTCGATGATAAATTTTTATATAGCAGATTTTTACGGATCGTCAAAATATTGTCGAGCAGCGCTTCCGTCATTAGTTGAACCCGATCCACCTTGTATATGTTGGTCAATTAGAAGGCCAACTTCTTCACGAAATCTCTTCGTAATTTCTTTCTTTCTTCAGTTAAATTCTTCTTGTCACTACCCCTTACTAGCCACTTCCTTATCGTTAATCTGTATGAAGCATGCAATAAACATTCAAGAATCTGATCAGAGCTTGAAGAGGTGATAAGTCAAATGTGTAAGTTTGAGTATCGGAACTAACAAGAGCAAGATCTATATTATTCATGTCCTTAGACGCTGCTCCGCACACATAGCATCGTTAAGATTCATATTGAGTGACAGTGCTACATATTTTCCCCTCCACCATGGTCGTTACTAACAAGCAAATAACTGAAAATTCAATTCCATTGACCAATACGCGTGTTTGGACCAGCGCTTGATTCTGCATTTGAGTTTCTTGTATTTCTCTTTAGTTATTTCGGGTGTCTCTTTTTCCATTACGATTTTAACGGACCTACAAAATCTTGTCCGAGAATTCAACAGCAATATCTAGCCACCTTGAATACTTTTTAATGAATAGGGGCTTCACGAAACGGCACATTTCTCCACATACAAAAGTGCCATAAAATACTTTTAATGTGTTTTTAAGCATTTCTCCGTCTTTTCTTTAGATTCTCGTAAGCCTAGCTTATCCTTCACAAAACACAGTACCTCAAATTTGACGTCTCCTTTTCAGCGCGCAACGGGAAACAGATCAAATGAAAGATAATTTTCTTATTTGGACGTAGTTGGACGTGAAACTCAATGTATCATAAAGTACACATTTCAGCAATGAAGTGATATATTTTATCGTAATACCTATTAATACACGTAGTTAAAAATCTACTTGAAAGTTGGAAAGGGGTAAAATTTGGCTCGTGCGCCACTCCTACTTCACAGCGTGTTTTACGCTAAGAGGAACGATGGATAAAAATATTGTTAATGCCAGTGGATAGTACTTGCTTGACTGAACAACTTCCATATCGAAGAGCTTTGCATTCACTTTTCCTTTAGAACTGAGCACGTTTATAACTTCGGCCATCTGCCGAGCCACTGACCTGCGCAGCGCTTGCTTTAAGATAAGGTACAAAATTCGATCTCCCAAGGTGGCAAACGTAAGCCGCAAAAATAAACCAACTATCAAATCTCATTCCAACATTAATGAACAAATTCATTAATACAAAAGTCGAAGTCCAGTTCGAGTCTGACGCCGTACGAGTAGATCGTGCTGTAACAGTGGTGTACAAACGATACACGAGTTATTTACCTAACTTGTTGTAACTATACGAAGCTGTTTCTAATACTGTAAGCAAAACACAGTATATCATCACGTGAATTTCACGTACAGCTGCCTCTGCAGCTGTACCTCCAGGAAAAATGGATTCTCCAGACTACAGGAGAGACATAACCCCCAACAGTATGGACTCACAAGGTAGGTCATTAAAGAAGTCATATGCAGGTGCTACATCATCAGATTCCTTTCCATCTAAAGAACAAGCGATTGTAATCGAAGCTCAAGAAGGACTTTCAATTAAAGATTATATTAGCAAGGTTGCTCTATTGTTGATGCCAGTAATATTAGATTTGTTTCACGTAAATCTAACAACCGAATATGCATATTTCTGTCAAGTCAGCGTTGCAGATAAATTCACTGATAAAAATAAAACAATAGTTATTAAGAATCGTGAACTCAATGTTAGACCTCTCATTAGTAAACTTAAAAGTGTAATTATATCCAACGTGTGCCCAATCATACCTCATAATATAAATGAAAAGGAGTTCACCAAAAGGAAAATTACAACATCCTCCAAGATCTCGTTCATAAAAGCAGGAATATCAGAACCGGGCTTATCGCATATTATGAGCTTCAGAAGACAAGTGTACATAGAACCTGAAGATCTAAACAAACTACCAGATTTAACTGTTGTTTATTTTGACAATACCTCATACCGTATATACTTCTCTACTGATATCATGACCTGTTTTATTTGTAATCAAGAAGGACATGTAGCTCAGCTTGTCCCAGTAAACCCAGTGGAAATGATGAAATGGAAACTGAAGTTACTCAACAACATAACCAAAGTCTATCTTCTATACCAAATCCTCAACCTGCAGATAACATCAATGAAAAGTAATATCACCTCTACTGATATGAATGTAACCTCAAAAATACCTCCACCATCTAACTCATCCACTCAAATTGAAGAAACTATTCACACAAAAGAGAGTGAAGACAACACTTTGAAGAAAGATCTTGAGGCCAATAATAATGCCCTTATATTAACCCGATCTCAATTTGGTGACTTCCCTGCCCTTCAAACTCCACAATCAAACAACCCCAACTCCACAAATAATTTGATTAAGAAACGACCTATATCCTTATCATCAACAACCTCAGACCCACTTATTGAACCTCATCAGAACCTGATAAACATCTCAATATTGACCTCACTGCAAAAGAAAAAGAGAAGAATTATAAAAAGGCAAGATTAGAAAGTACTAATATTGAAGAATCTGAAAACTGAACACCAACTGGCCCTCTCAAGAAATATTATTGGACCCAAACAACAAATATCCCTTGAATTTTATTCAAATGAAGAGTTTTCTTGAGAAAACTAAAACAGTACTGAGATAAATGAAATAGCTCTAGAATTTACTCCTGATTTAACTCAATTGATCCAAATGTTAGAAAAACATATACAAAATTAAAGGATAAAATATGAAGAGAAGATTTACAAATCTAAAAAAGAAATTAAATAAACACATTAAAAGCAATGAATCAGAGTACTCTAGTGATACAAGTTAAAGCATTTCATCCTATCAAATTAAATATTAACTAACAATGGTTGAGAGCATATTACAATGGAATATCAATGGATTTAGGCCTCAAAGAGAAAAATCTGTTTATTCTGATTAACAAATATAATCCAGATGTAATATGCTTACAGGAAACTAACAATTCAGAAAGGGTGATACCACAATTAAAAAATTATTCTGTATACTTAAAGAATAGAAATAATCCAAGAATATCCAGTGGAGGCATAGCTATATATATAAAATCACTTATTCAAGCAGATGAAATTTATAAACACCAATATTGAATGTACAGCAGTCAAAATCAACATGGGAAGAAAATATTTGAGTGTCTGTAATATCTACCTCCCTAACAGTTATAATTTTACAGAAAATGAAATATTAAAAATCATAGATCAGCTACCTAAACCTTTTATTATGGTAGGTGATTTTAATAGTCACAGCTAATGTGGGATCTTATAAAGATGACAGTAGAGGCAAGATTATTAAAAATATTAGAAGACCCAAATATATTGATACTTAACAAAAAACAATACACTCATCTTAATAATACACACAAAAGGTTCAGTGCAGTTGATCTAACAATATGTTCATCTTCTATTGCTTCTAAATGGGACTGGAGTACTACAGAAGACTTACATGGAAGTGACCATTTTCCCATTCTCATATCTTACTGTAATAATACACAGTGTCTGCTTGCACTATCTATCATCTTCGATGGAAATTCCAAGACGCTAACTTTGACAGATACAAAGAAATATTATCAACAAAAATAAATGAAATTAATATGTTAGAAGAGAATTCCTCAATCTCCCTCAATAAAAAAATTGAGAAACTGACTGATCTCATCCTCAAAACAGCTGATGAAACAATTCCAAAATCTTCAGGAAAACCAATAAGGAAAAAACTACCTTGGTGGAATGAAGACTGCAAAAATGCTCATAAATTATACAGACACTCATTCAACAAATACAAGAGGCATCCAACCATAGAAAATCATATTGATTATAAAAGAACACGAGCAAAAGCAAGACGAATATATAAAGAAAATAAAAGGCAGTGTTGGATTGATTTTATCTCATCAATAAATTGCTTCTCTAACCCAGCAGACAATTGGAAAAAAATCAAAGCTATCAATGGTTGCTACAAGCAGAACCTTCAACCTAAATTTATGGTACATAACGACAGAACTACCTCTTCTAGAGAAGAAATTGCGAGCATTCTGGCTTCTACATTTGCTAATAACTCAAGCGACAGCAACTTTAACTATGAATTTCAAATATACAAATCTAATTCGAATATAACAATGGATAGAATTATTCAACAAAATTCGTCAAGTAATCCTGCATTAAATTATCCCGTACAAGTACAAGAAGTTGAGATTGTGCTATCTCGTACTAGAAATTCAAGCCCAGGACCAGATGGAATATACAACGTCTTTCTGAAAGAACTGCCGACAAGTGCTATTGAATATCTAACTCGACTCTTCAATGAAATAATAACCACTGGCGAATTTCCTGACAAATGGAGAGAATCTATTGTTATCCTGATTCTTAAACCTAACAAAGATCCAACCAACCGAATAATTACAGACCTATTTCCTTGACGTCCACCTCTGCAAATTACTGGAAAAATTGTCAGTAGAAGACTTAATTGGTACCTCGAATATCATAATAACATTTCACCATTCCAAAGTGGTTTCAGACGAAATCGTTCTACAACTGACCATCTAGTAAACATCCATAGTGACATTTGTGATGCTTTTATAACAAACCAACATCTTGACTGTTAGTTTAGATATGGAAAAAGCTTACGACATGGTCTGGAGAGATCGAATCATCAAAATTCTCCTCGAAATGGGGATAGATGGCAAATACTAACTTTCATAACCCAGTTCATGAAGAATAGATCTTTCAAGTTAAATTCAAGAATATTTTTCGAACAAATATACAATAAAGAACGGAGTGCCTCAAGGATCTATGCTTAGTGTACTACTATTCTGATTGCCATAAATGATATCACGAACCATATCCATCGACCAGTGAAAGTATATTTGTTTGCAGATGATATCACTATAACATTAAGTGGAAAAATATTAAAACATCTCAAGAACTGCTTCAAATTACTTTAAAGAAACTTCAAGATTGGTCCAATACGACAGGTTTCAAGATCTCTAAATCCAAATCTGAATGTATAGTCTTCAATAAAGGGTAACTTATCGGATCAGCTAAAACTTACAATAGGACCACAACAACTTAAATGTTCTAGCCTAATCAAAATTCTAGGAATATTATTTGATAGTAAACTAACATGGATACACATATTAAAATTTGAAAGCTGAATGCCTTCGAAGAATAAATGTATTAAAGCCATTTCATCAGCATCGTGGGAGCGACAGAAATGTTATACTATCAACTTACAAAGCCTCATTCGCTCTAAGATAGACTATGGAGCAATTATTTACCAGTCAGCTAGGCCAACAATATTAAATAGTCTTAATCCAGTCCACTCAGCGGGTTAAGATTTGCCATTGGCGCATATCGAACGAGTCCAATTTCGAGTATTCTTTGGAATCCAATGAAGAGCCTCTTCACATCAGAAGAAGAAACTATGCTTTTCTTATGCCAGTAAAATATCATCCACTCCTAATAACCCTGTTTATAAGAATGTTTTCTCCAGAAAATATTACGAAAAGTGTACAGAGAAAGTATGTCTGAAACCAGTTTATTATCTCCTGAACCAGTATCTAGAAGAAATTCACTTCACATTTCCTCCTGTTCGAACTACACGGTTAGAAAAGACCTCCATGATTCCTTCCTAATAAATATTAACATTAGCCTTAATGATCTTCCAAAAAGGTAACTAATACGTTAATTTACAAGCCTACTTCAACGAAATCTATAACAAATACATTGATATACGCACATCTTCACCGATGGCTCCTAAAGAGATCGGAGCTGGCTGTGCAGTACAAATTAAAGAGACACTATTACAATCAAGGCTAAATGATTATTGCTCTATTTTTATTGTGAAGCATACGCCATCCTTCTCGTTTAAATATATTCAAGAACAAACTGAAGACAAATGTTATTTTACAGATTCCAAAAGTGTGCTAGTAAGGTCAAGTAATACTGAAAACCAGGAAACTACAGTAAATGAAATAGCTATTTTATATTGTGACATATTTCACAACAACAAGGAAATAATTCTCATTTGGATACCATCGCACGAGGTATTGCCGGTAATATATTAGTTGATGAAGCAGCTAAAGACTCTATTAATTCACCTTTGGAAGAGCATGCAGTTTCCACAATGACATCAAAAATAACTTCACCGAAGAAACAAGGATCTTGGAATACTGAATGGACAAGATCACCCAACCTACTACATCAGATCAGGAAAAGTATCTTCGATGACCACCTTCCTTACCTTCACAAGAGAAAATATCAAACTGTGCTCACGGTTTAAGAATTGGCCATTCCAAACTCACCCATCAGCATTTACTAACAAAAGAAATACAAAAAATTGTGACCAATGTCAATCCGCCCTCTATACCACACATATATTGTTCTGTCCCATTTACAAAGACATCCGCAAAAATATGCAACACTCTCACTCTCCCAGAAATCCTAATAACAAATACCACATTGAAAATGTCTTGAAATTTTAAAGGAAATTAACCTTATCAATAAGCTGTAAGAAACTAAAATCTGTTAAACACCAATATTGAAAATATTGTATTATCAAATAATGTATAGTAACGCCCAACATGTATCTTTGACGATGTTCTCTGTTTATATTATGTTGCTGTTGAATGGATTGTTAATTGTCCTGATGTAAAATTACCTATATTGACAAATTATATATTTGTGGCCTAATTTTAAATGTTGTTGTATGCTCTGTTGTATACTGTATATACTGTATTTTGCCTGTGGTCAGCTAATGACACTCATGCGACTCGTTAATGACGTTCATGACGTTAATGACGTTCATCGTTAATGACGTTCATGCGACCTTTTACATAAAGAAAAAAGTCGAAGTTAAAATGTTGGGAAGGGTCTACCTCGTCTAGATTCGCCTTTTAGCCCTCTGTGCGTTTGTCTTACTGCTTACTTCATTGACTCGTTTGCGGCGCCTCTGCATCAGAAAGGTCAAAATAAGTGACGCAACACAAATAAAATTCAATTTTTGCAATTTTGAAATATCATACATTTGAAAAAAAGGACCTTCAACATATTATTTAGTCAATTTTGCTCTATTTGTGCAAAAACTTAATAAGTTAACTGCTGAAACTGCAGTTTTTGATGAAACTTGTTTATGTTTGAGCGAAATCGTCACGATTTCGTTCAAAGTATGTAAAATACCCATATTTTGAAAACATTATGTATAACATTACTAACCTATAATAGCGCAGTCATATTTTCTGACGTATATGCGTAGTAATGTGTATGATACCTATCACTAAATATTTTCAACATGAGACCTGAAGAGTTGCCGATAAATACATAATGTTAAAAGCATTGAAATATTAACTAATTATTTTAAAATGATATTAACAAATTAATGTTATATTGTGTGATGTATTTCAGTATGAAAGTATCTTTCATCATCTTTAATTGAATCTGTACAGTACTGGAAACATAAATTGATCGCGGCCGTCTGCGGCTAAGTTTGGCTTTTACACGGCTTGGCCAGCACTTGTCATGACGAAACATCGCAGGCGGAGCCTCACAAACCATCATAGCCAATCTCAACGCAGGGGGGAGTGCCCTAACAAAATTACGACGTACAAAATGTCGGGTGCCACTGGTTCAGATGTGGAAGTATTTTCAAATAAAAAATACATGGAAGAAACACTTGTATGAACATGAAAGTAAATTCATTGAAATATATACAAACACATAGCACTTAACCTCTGTTAACACAATTTTTTTGAAGAAATTACATTGATATCAGATAAAAAACAACTAATTTTAAGACAATTACGTTCTTATACAATTACCTTCTTAAGACAGTTACGTTTAAATTCCAATATTCTTGTCCAAACAAGTTTTATGAACTTTATCAAATGACCAGTTTACTACAGAATTTTGCGATAAGAAAAACATTATAATTGCATATTTTCAATTGTTCATAAGTATATTACATTTGCAAAAATGCAAAATACTGTCTTTCTCGAATCGTTAGGACAGCTAGGGAACCATTTCAATTAAAGAAACTAAAATTCAAAGACCAACTGTATATTTATCACTAAAGTAACAATTAAATTAGATATTAAGCAATTAATTTGCATCTCATGTCAAAATTGTTATTTTGTTATCATCAAATTAGGGACAACTTGGGGACACTCCGGCAGGAATAGACACATTTCGGAATTGTTTATAAATTGTTAATTGTTGCAAAATTGTTAATTCGCAGTTTTGGTTCTGGGACATCAGAAAACCCTTCTCACTTTAGAATTGCAAAATTGGAAATTGTTTATAATTTTACAAATTTTGCAAATCTTTTTTATTCTCTCATCTCAATTCCCTTTACATAAGATGCAAAATTCCGCAATCCGACCGGATCTATCGCCATTCGTTTTCGAGATACGCAATTGTTTATAGGATCTTAGTCGACTGATGCCAACCATCACTTGTTTCCAACCCCCAATTCATTCGATCTTGGCAGTCAAGTATAAAATTCAAATAGATTTGCAGTGTCTTGCTTTCAGCTGATTAAATTGTATTAACGATTTGTGACACGACAAATCGATGGAAATTGTTGCTCATGAGCTTTCTTAACTTTCGAATTTAATTTCTATTCTTCATGTATCGTTGAAACAGTAGTTTGTTATTTTGATTCGTCTGTGTTATAAATAAATTCTTTGGCAAATTTCAAAACGCTGAGACTAACTGTTGTCCTGCAAATTTGAAGATTTCTTTGTGGTTGGATGCATTCTATTCAGTGGTGCAAAGTGTATGCCAATATGTTTAATGTCTAGCGAGGAAATTCATTATCAACAAATTATTTTGCAAAATGCTTTTGGCAGAGCGGTGGCATATAGATCATTTTCATATTTTTTCGAGGCAAGTTTAGGCAATTGTAACCTACAATTTATGAATATATCAATAAGAGGAATTCAATCATGTCTCATTTGTTAATAATTTAAAGAGTAATAATGTATATTTGACACCGGGCTTGAGCAATCCTCAACTCTAAGACAAGCAACGCTTATCATTGGCTCTTCTAGTAATTCAAGTGGCCTATCCTCGGAATATTTCCCCATTCTCCTCGCCTTAAAAGGCATAATAGGCGGAGTCTGTAGAATTGGCACCAATCGAAAACACTTCCTCCCCTGGAGAATGCTTCGTTACTCCCTTTTGTGGGAACACGTTCTTGTCGTGTATTAAATTGTGAAAAATAATTTAAATTCAATATAATAAACGAATAAGAGTTTTGTTTACATTGTAATGCTACACACATTTAAATTTAGAAATAAGACATGCAACTAAACAGTACACACATGTTTTAGGAAAACGAAAATTCTTTCTTATTATAACTCTCATTTGTATACTTTTCACAGACAATTTTGAGAAGTACACCATCAATCTGATGATTTGTTCTGGTAATAATCGATTTTATACATAATTGACATGTAATGATAGAAATTTCTAATGTCTGGTATGGGAAATTAAGTATGAGCTCAGTTAATTTTAATGAGAGAGCAATTTCGCGATGAAAATGTTTATTTAATGTATATATTCCAAATCCATATACTTCCTTATTTTAATTAACGTTGCTTCCATTTCCATTGAAGGCAAGGATATAACATCCTCACGCGCCTATGTTTTGCTGAATGTTATTTCCAATCTTTACATAATATCAACGGCCTCAGAGAGGTCACTTGCTCGAGTCGCCGTATTATTGAATTGAACTCTTGAAATGTTCTGTTCATACAGTAGTTCCCGAAACACGTAAATTCCAACAGGCCATCCCAAACTTATAGTAGTCACACCCTACTTTCAAACATTAGTAGATACCGCGGACTGTGAGACCCCACGTAAAATTCTAAAGAAACTTCATTCTCGTTTATGAGCATGTGTTAAGCAGTCCAACTTTTTTTTGTGTCGGAGGGGCTGTGATTCTTGGAGAGATAATAGTGTAGTGGACATGGTAACAACTCTCTGCATCTAAGCGAGTTCGTTTTCTAGTGTGGACAAAACTTTTGGGATTGGAAACCTTTCTCCGAACTTCATGAATTAGAATAATAATGCGATTACCAAATAGTGCGTCCTATTATCATCACAGTTTTAATTCAATTTTTTGTCTTTCATTTTGTTTGCTTGGTGACAGTATCAACAGCTCATTACAAAAAATTCACATACAATACATGTACATTATTTTACAACACTTTGCCAGATGACATTAAACGATTAAATACAATAGAAAAGTTTAAATCCCAAGTGAAATCGTTTCTGCTGCATAACTTTCTATACAATTAGAGACTATACTGAGCATCACAAGAGAAGTAACATTAATTTTAACAATGATACATAATGCATTATTTACCATTTGGACAGTATAAATGAGTATAAACAACCTGTAACAACTATTGTACTACAGCTTCCGGGTCAATGACCCCCATCTCGATCAGGTTTTTCGTCCAGTTTCCCTGATCCATTGAGCAAATGCTGAGATGGCCCCTTGTTTTGCTTCTGGACATAAATGTAACTTCATTTTCTGTGCACGTCTTCTAGAATTCAGTGGGAAATACAATTATTCAAATTATCGTTTCCATGTTGTCGCAGCAGGAAGTAATATGAGCAAAAATGTATTGCTTATTTATCCTTGAAAATCGATTTTATTACATGGGAGTTTTTTGTTGTTTTTTTCTCCCTTTCAAATTTCAAAATTTATTGCTTATTTATCCTTGAAAATAGATTTTACTACATGGGAGTTTTTTCTCCTTTCAAAATTCAAAATTTTGTTGTCGCAGCAGGAAGTAATATGAGCAAAAATGTATTGCTTACTTATCCTCATAGAACGTCATACGCAGTTTTTAACTGTTTTTTGACGTAAAATAAATAAATAAATAAATAAAACTCACCAATTACAGAGCCTGAAATTCTGCCCGTCAGAATGCAGTTGCAATGCTATTACATAAACAGCGGGTCCCACCAACTATGAACCACCCCCACAACTTCTAAACGGTTCAGGATAACGAAATGCAGGTTTCGCTGAACAATACGGAATGATAGGACAAGTAACAAGCGGTGGATAAATTGTTTATAATATTTTTAATTTTCGAGAAATTTAATAATATCGATTTTTTAAACGGAACTATATATTTTTGTCTCCAGCAATGGATAGACCATGAAAAGAGGATTAAAATGATGTATTATATGCTAATATTTTGATAGTAATTTGAGTATAAAATTAGGCTTTCTGACGTGATTTTGAATTAAACGGGTAATTGTGTAGCAGTCCTTGCAACTCTCGCTTTTGGGGGAGGTGGCCATCACGGCGTCTAGACAGTTGCGTCATGACTGAGAGGGTGGCAGTGGGGGATAAGAGGCATAACTACAGCAATTCTTGTTGATGGCACAGACATCACACTAAGAAATACCAATTTTAACAATCAGAATTGGAGATTTGTTCCATTTATTTATTTGGATTTAACTTGCCTTCTACTAACATTTCAAAACATTGATCGTTCCAAATAATAATAAATATCATTTTCAAACTGAACAAGGAGTTAACCACCGTCTCTTCGTTGGTAGATGTCATTTTTAATTAGAATGATCGCTCGTCCACTTTGCAACGATACGACTGCTGTTCTTGAATGGAAAAGAAAACGGTACACTTCCGTCTTCTGCATTTTCAAGTTTAAGGCAGCACTTGGCGCTATGAAATGAGAAACTCTCTAATCAGTATGATCAGTAGCGAATACAGATATGCATATTTGTTAAATTTTGGTAAATTTACACTGATAGAACTGTCAAGAGTATTTCAAGTTTTTTATTACTTTGTTCTTCTGGTAGTACGTGTTTAAATAGGAAGTTTAGGTACCGTGAATAATCTATTATTTGATGAATTAATCAAGAGATTACAATGAAAATCTTTAAGAATTCTTTCGCTTCCTATATATTAAAATGATGGCTTGTTTCTGCACCGAGTTAGATTTTTGTTAATTTAGATATGGCCTTTTTATTATTATTATTATTATTATTATTATTATTATTATTATATTATTATTAATAAAATTATCGTTTTCGCTACAATATTTTTTATTCGTTCTTTTCGATTATCGTTGATTTGGAATTTCAGAGGAATAAAAGTTCAACTCAGATGAACAACTGGGAAAAATTCTCATTCAGATCGTTAAAGTTGATGTTTGTTCATAAGTTTTTCATGTCAAGATCATGAATTGCTGCAATTACACCTTCATCCTACACCGCCATCCCTCTCACACTTCTCTCTTCACAAAACAGTATCAACGTCGCGAAGGCCATCTTCCCAAAACGGCGACTGTTGCAAAGGCTGCCCGTTTACTTGAAAATCTAATGCCAAAAAATCTAATTTTATACTCAAACTACTCTTAAAATACTAACATATGATACATTATTTTATTCCAATGTTCATGATCTATCCATTGCTGATGAAAAAATATATAGTTCAATTTAAAAAATCAAAGATGATTAAATTTTTGAAAGCTAGAACTATTATAAAGAATTCCTCTACCAGCATGTTACCTGTCCCATGATTCTGCATTGTTCAGTGAAAACTACTACTCGATACCCTGAACCGTTTAGAAGTTATGGGGGTGGTTATGGGGAAGTTATGGAAGTTATGGGGGAAGTTTGGTGCGACACCTGGTATCAGATAAACATGAGAAACCCTATGTAACATGATTGATGATAAATGAAAGCGATTGCAGTATACTAAGCGAATGAATAAGGATGACGAAATACGTCTCGCAGTGGAAACCTCGAAATGTTTACTTTTCATAGCGTCAAATTCGGGTAGCTATATTTTCTTAGTTAAACCGCAAAATATCCAAGCAGTTATTTCAAATTAAATAAAACTACAATTTTATTGACAATAATACTAACCTGATATGACTTTCTACAAACAATTACGAGAAGATGTGAACTTCATGTCAAATTTTCATCGTTACTATTAATTTTAACGATTATGTTAATGTAGGCTACTCAGAGACACGGAGCACGCTCGAAAGAACACATTAAGTAAACGAAATTGAGGATATTATGATTATTATGTCGTAGTAGCTTCATTGTTGAAATGACGGCTGATTCCTTGATATGAGATTTTCTGTGGTTCATGAAGATGACCTCGGCGTATACGTATTTCGAAGACATGAAAACTTCCATGATTTTGACGCGATAAGCGATGACCTCAAACAATCCACTTAGATTCAAAGGGTAGTGTCAAAAAGCGTTGGCGTGTTAGTGTCGAATGGAAAAGAATGCTTCTAGGAATTGTTCTGAACTTGGAATAATTGAATTTTAAAAACATGTTTATTTGCAAACTTTGCACCTTCATTGAAATTTACTTAACTGCATACGTAAGTTCACATTCCATCAAATACAAATGTCCATAAATCAACGTATGTCAATACCATATTATAATAGTTTTATTACTTTTTCGCTTATTCCATGCTGATGCTATATGCTTCTAAAAGCAGCAGACTTACTGGTTAGAATGAAATTGTGGATGTTATAACAATGTATTTCGTATTTGGAACGTGTGAATACTGAGGAGCCGGAAGCTTTAATGTCTATATTTATACGTGAAGACAATTAATGCAAAATTATTGTTTTCTTGTATATTTAATTTGAAAATTTTTTCACAATTTTATATGTAAAGAATTGGCTTCCTAAGAAGGTGGATAAAGCTTTCTCGAGGGAAAGCGAGTGTTACGATTTACGCTTACAAGCTCAGGCTATTTCGCCTTGAAACGTGTGGAGGAAGAACGCAATTTTTACCGGGGGGGGTATTTCTGGAAGCCAATTGATGACTCTTTCTTGTGCCCAAGTTGAAGATTGTTCGGTAGCCGACTCGAGTAGTATTTTAAAATTTATGCTGTAATTGTTAAACAAATGGAATTTAAAGTATTTAGAATGAAATGAAAAATTAGGGAGCTGATAACCAGGAATATCTAAAGAGTAACAATGTTCGTGGCAATGTATGCCAGCGTTGTGGCCGCTTGTCCTCTCCACCCCCGTTCGGAACTACAAATGTATTTGCCGGAGAAACTAAGCGAGCCGTTGCAAAACGGCTTGTAGAAAAGCTTAGCGTGGGAACTGCCAAAAAAATAACTGCCATGACATGTTAATTTCTTATAAACAATTACGTATCTCGAAAACGAAAGAGATAGCGCGGAATTTTAAAGGCAATTTTAAAGAAGCAATACGTTTTGTTTGAGAAATTTAAAAATTTATAAACAATTTCAAAATTTTGCAATTCTAAAGTGAGAAGGGTTTTCTGATGTCCCAGAACCAAAAACTGCGAATTAACAATTTCTCAACAATTAACAATTTTATAAACAATTCCGTAATGTGCGCCATTCTTGCCGGGGAGTGTCCCCAATTTAATTTAATAACAATTAAACTTAACAATTTAATTAACCATTTAATCAGCTGAAAGCAAGACACTGCAAATCTATTTGAATTTTATACTTGACTGCCAAGATCGAATGAATTGGGGGTTGGAAACAAGTGAGAGTTGGCATCAGTGACTAAGATCCTATAAACAATTGCGTATCTCGAAAACGAAAGGCGATAGATCCGGTTGGATTGCGGAATTTTGCATCTTATGTAAAGGGAATTGAGATGAGAGAATAAAAAAGATTTGCAAAATTTGTAAAATTATAAACAATTTCCAATTTTTGCAATTCTAAAGTGAGAAGGGATTTCTGATGTCCCAGAACCAAAAAGTCACATGGTATGACATACATCTCCGTCACACTCCGGATATCTAACGAACAATATACAACAAGAATTAGCTGAGTACTTATTCCCCAAGGGCATATTTTTTCGACACATTCAAAAAATTGTGTAGCGCAACGTCAGCATCTGCAAGACGCCATACTTGCGTTTCCCTAGATTCTTCAGAACACGGGAACTTCTCAAACAGTTTTAGTTTGATCGTATGTGCTTTTTTTGCTGGCTCCCGGCCTATAATGCAAGAAAAACTATTAAATTGTTTTACCTAATTTTCGAAAGAAAAATTGCGTTTCAGGAAGAAGAATTCGTAGAAGCAGTGCCAGATTACCCAACAGGCTGAGTCGGCTGCAGTCTGGAGTGCGCAATTTTTGGGAGTTGACGAATTTCAGCGGATACAAAATTTCATAAGGTGAACTTTTGAAGTTTTTTTTAGAAATACTTCTTTCCATATTTGTATCAAAAGAAAGTGTTAATTAATCAAATATATCCATTAATATAATAATAATATTGAATTTTTTTATTATTATATTTTATTTTGCAATTTGTTTGTGTACAAACATTTGGCCAAATTACATAGATTTACGTAAACAAATACATGAAAGGAGTAAAATCCCAAGACCGTACTCCACCAATGATACATTATTAATACAAATTAACTATTAATTACAATTTCTGAAATGAATAATTTAAAGTCGATATGGAAGGTCTAAAGTTTGATGGCGTTGAAGTCGTCTGGTGGAGTCACTATTGTCTAGTAAGTTGATGGCTAGAATATTCGGATGATTATGTAGTCTTTGTAGGTATTTTGCACTGGTATTCTTGATTTCTTCTTTTATAGTTGGAATCTGTAAGTCTTTGTGTAATGTTGCATCGTTACGTACCAGGGGCATTTACAAATTTTCTAAGGCTATTGACTGGAAGCGTTGTAATATTTCAATATTAGAATTTTGAGCTGTTCCCCAAAGTTGAATTCCATATGTCCATACTGGTTTTAATATATCTTTATACACAATTACTTTGTTTGCGATGCTTAACGATGATTTTCTTCCAAGTAGCCAGTTTAACCTTCTAAGTTTTAGGTCTAATTCTTTTCTTCTTTATATGTTTTTTCCATGCGAGTCGTCTGTCCAGCGTAAGTCCGAGATATTTTGCCGAGTCATTTTGAGGAATACATTGCGATCCGATTTTATTGGTGGACACGTTTCGTGCTTCAGACTGAAGGTGACTTGGACAGACTTCTTGTCATTGATCTTGAGGCGCCAGCGTTTCTGCCACTTGTGGATGGATTGCAGATGTTCTTCTACGAGACGAGATGCTTCTGCTGGATCTTCATGTCGAGCTAAGATGGCTGTGTCGTCCACGTAGGTTGCTGTCAATGCGTTTACATGGCATGCGTTTACATGCGTATGGGATGTCGGCAGTATATAATGAATAAAGGAAAGGTGCAAGCACACTTCCTTGAGGCACTCCTGACTTTATAGGGATAAGTTTTGAGGTTTCACCGTTAAATTTTATTTGAAAATATCTTTCTGCAAGATACGATTTTAGCAAGTGATAGTAAGGATACGGTAGATTTTTCTTAATTTTATACAATAGACCTGGGTGCCAAACCTTATCAAAAACCTGGCTTACGTCTAGAAATACAGCAGAACAATATTCTTTATTTCCTAGCGATTCACTAATTTCGTTTACTACTCGATGAATTTGTTCTACAGTCGAATGCCGTTGTCTGAACCCAAACTGATGATGAGGTATTATTTCATTTTCTTGTAGAAGTGGATTTAAACGTGACAGAAGCAGTTTTTCAAAAACTTTTGATAATATTGGCAGTAGACTAATAGATCTGTATGATACAACTTCATGTGCTGGTTTGCCGGGCTTAGGGATGACTATTACTTGAGCGATTTTCCATTGATCAGGGAAGTGTCCTAGTCTTAGGATGGCCTTGAAGATGGAAGTAAGTAAGGCTATTAGATTTCTTGGTAGATGGTGTAGAATTGTTGCTGAAATCATATCGTATCCGGGAGCTTTTTAGTTGGTTAATTTTGATTGTTGTATCAACTTCTCGAGCACTTACGGGTTTGATTTGGGGAGCTAGTTGCAATGGTGGATCTAAGAAGTTGTAAATTTCTTCCTCTTCTGTAGCAGATATTTGTGAAGGAAATGGTTGAAAGATGTTAGAGAAATGGGACGCGAAGCATTCAGTTTTTTCTTCGTCGGTTTTAGCCCATGTGCTGTCGATTTTTCTGATGGGAGGAATAGGTTGCATCGGTCTCTTCAAGTATTTAGTAGATTTCCAAAGAGAATACTCTAATTGAATTCGGAATCAATTTTGTGAGTTTATCTTGTAGGGCGTGGTTTGATATTCTTGAAGTAATCTTTTGAGGTTTTAAGCTGAATTTAGTCTTCTTTGACTGCTGGTCTTTAGTGATTTGCCATTGTTTCTTTAATTTACGTTTTGATTTCACCTTTTCTTATTACTTGTGGATATATAGCTTTTTGTTTTGCTTTATTTCTGGTGTAGAATGCCACGCAGATTGATGGATTTGTCTGTTACATATTCTATAGCTTCATTTATGTCGAAAGCAGTTTCAATGGTAGATAAGCTGTGCTGTTATTAATTAGCCATTCTGAGAAATATTTCCAATCTGTTCTATTGTTGTGATTGAGGTTTGCTTATTGTCTTCAATAATGATTGAGCTAATGACTAGTAGAACTGGTGAATGATCAGACGATAGATCTTGTGACCAGTAGGTGTGAATGTAACTTGGTTAACTCCTTACAATAAAGAAATCTAATACATCGGAATTTTGTTAGTGTCTGTCGGCCAATAAGTGGGTTGACCAGAAGAGTACGAGATAATTTTTCGTTTATTATAGTTTCATATAGAGATTTGCCTTCGGGGAGGTTAGTCTGATCCCCACAATGGATGTTTAGAATTGTAGTCACGCCAGAAATAAATCTTTGTCCAAGTGTTCTGAAGAAGCTTGTGAATTGAACTCTGGATTTTATGCTTGGGGGGCAGTATATTGCTGCAATATTCAAGGTTCCGAATGCATCTCTTACTTGAATGGATGTTGTTGCAAATACGTGGTATTAAATTGAGAATGTGATGTTTATTTTTTCCTGAACAAGTATAGCTGTTCCTCCATGTGCTGTACCATCCGGATGATTTGTATAATACATGTTGTATCCTTGAAGCGAGAAAAAACTTTTGTTGGTGAAATGAGTTTCTGAAATGAGCATGATATCCGTATTTGTTAACTGAAGAAAACACTGACTTCTTCTCGGTGTTGTAGCAAGCCATTGGCGTTCCAAGCTGCTATCTTATATGATTTGTTCATTATTTAGTTAGCAGTTTTGACACAAGATTTAAAAGTGCACTTATTTGTTCTGCTTGTCTGTTGAGTATAGTTTCAAATCTTTCGAAAGTCTGTTGTATTATTGAAAATAATTGAGTATTACACTCGTGTTTGTTGCATTGTTGTTCAGACTATCCTTCTTTGCGAGTTTTTCAGTGCTTGTGCATAAGTACTACGCTGATGGAAATTATTTATCGAAGTAGGTGGGACGTTTCCTGACCTGTATTCATATTGTTTTGTGAAGCACTGTAGTTTGAATCTTGTGAATTTTAGACGCCTGTGGATATTTTTATTGCGTATTTTTGATAAATTTCACATCCTTTATAACTTGCTGTATGGGGACCTTCACAAAGGGCGCATTTTGTAGGCTTGTCTTGTTTTCTTGTTATCACAAGTTCTGCTATCGTGATTCTCGCCGCATACTACGCACCGATAAGGATGGTTGCAGAGTGCTTCGTGTGCTCCCAGCTTTGGCAGCGATGGCATTGCACAAGATCTCGCTTACTCTTGGAGCTTGATTATTATTTTGGTATTTTGAAGGTACTGCAATTTATAAATGTCTTGTTATTATCTCTGTTCCAAATCAATAAAATACCGGTAAGGAGCTTTGTTACAGGTGTTTGCAGTTATGAATGTTTCTTACAGTATGACCGTTTTCTTCATTTCTGCCTTCAGTTCATCAATATTTATTGTAGGATGCATCTTTTTAAGACTATCCTAAATGCTCTTCTTGTTTTAGCTGATAGCTGTGAAACCCCAATTTTCTTTAGTAAGGTATTTAATAAGTGATCGATAAGCTTCTGTTGTTGCCGGTAAGATTTTAAATTTATCTTGACCTCAAGCTTGCGTAGAATTCTTCCTTCTTCACGACGTTTTGTAAAGTTTCTGACATTGCGTGAAAGTCATTTACTCTAGGAGAAATATTGGCGGTGGTTTTTGCACCTTCTGAATGTTGCTGGATTTGGAACTTTCATCGATTACTTTATCATTGGATTCATCGTCATTAATTACTTCGAGATCTGCAAATCTATTGCATGATAGTACGCCACTTATATTTGCACTTTGACGTTTTGATTGTTTATGACTTTCAGAGCTGTGAGATTTACATCTCTTGCGCTTGCTTACAACAACTTGCCATTTATGAGTGTTGCTGTCACTACTTGAATTACCGTGGGTTGTTCGATTAAGTTCTGAATTTGTTACATCGGTTGAACTTGAACTTTAAGGCTGAACTGCAGGAGGAAAATAGCGAAATGGCTTTGTATCACTGTACCTTGCGGTATCTGGTGTAAAATGTGTTGTTGCTGCTGCTGCTGATATTGTTGTTGAAGAAACAGCTGAGTTTGTAGTTCAGCTTGACTTGTGTTAGACGAATCCATTATAAATTCAGATTCCGGCTGGGAGGTGTTCTCCGAGGCCATATCGATTGTTTACGTCTTATGGAGGCAACATATTTTTTTGATATCACCAGTTGAAACACAGAATTTTATAAACAGGAAATACAGTTGATCACGAATACACTACACACTAGACAGAACACAAAATGTCGACGCACAACTTCACACAGTGAGTCAACGCACTACTTAGAAATCACGAGACACCGCGGAGTAGAGGGCACGTCCTCTCACCTCCACCGTTCGCGAGAGACTCTCGTATATTGAATGGATACAAATATCCATTAATTTATATACATAATATACACACATTTATCCATTAATATATACACATAATATATACACCTTTATCCATTAATATATACACATTTATCCATTAATATATACACATAAAATGTTAGTTATTAAATAAATATCGCGATGAGAACTTAGTTCAAATATTTCTTCGATATTTTATTTTCAACGCAAAATAAGCGGAATTTTTTATTTTAACATGTTTACATTTGTGCAAATTGTTTTTGCCCGAGAGCCGCAGCATTCAGAAGTATCCTTAACGTACACAGGCCAAGCGATACAGTACCCGGTCGTGTATGTATCTTCCGCGGGACACCTTCCAGTGTCAGAATGGAGTCCGAAAGCGAAATCGCGTCTGAGGTGGAAGTGAGCCGTTCGTACGTAAGCAGAAAGAACGCGTTGACGTGCGGCCCCGCCTCCACGTGGCCTGGCGGGCTGCGTTCCCATGGGCAACGGCAGAGAGGGATACTGAAGAGTACGAAAAGTACAAGGACAAGGGAATGGATATTGAAGAAGAGTTTAGTGTTCATGAAGTCCAGGAGCGCTGCGAACACTCAATGAAGACATTAGCACACGAACAGAAGTTGATAGTTTCTGACAAATCTGAAATTATCAGTACCTTCAAGTATGCAATGGCAGTACTCCAGTCCCTTCTAGAAAAAGAGCAAAGCGACGAGGCCTTACGGAAATAAGTAAATAGTAGCATCAGAGAAACTTAACGATGTTCAGCAAAACATTGAAGAATCGATAACAGAAGTTAAAACAACTATAATGAAAGAGTTAAAAGTCTTAAATTAAACAAACCATTGACGTTAACGTTACACTTACAGAACACTCCAAAAAAGTACAGAAAACCGTGCGTGACACGGTAAACGAAAGACTCTGTATCGCTGAGCACTATGGTTGTTACCAACAGAAGTTTCGTTGAAGCAGCTGCGGCGGACACTCCGCCCAAGGCAGAAGACTTCTTACAAAGAAAGAGAAGATATAACAGTGACAACCGAGAATGCACATGTTATCGCTGTTAGAGCAAAGCTTAACAAAGACCCTATGTGAAGAGATGACGCGGTTCGAAAGATAACATGGCAGAGCATGGCGGTTGGAGAGATAACATCCGAAGATTAAATCCATATGATACGTGACAAAATCTGGCACTATACTTATTGAGGCAGGGAATCCAGAGACTAAATGCCAATTAATTTCGTCGATAAAAATGTCAGAACATATAGAGGAGAAGAAAGAGAAAATTTTTACCTAAAATTGTTGTCCACGGCATTCCCCGTGACCAAGACTAAGAGCAATGGCTAAAAGCAGTAAGAATCGCCAATAGTGAAGCTGTTTCTGAAAAAGGACTTGCAGATATGAGGGAAAAATTAATTTCTCTTTAAAATGGGTAAAGACTCTGAAGTTACATAATTTCGATGTTGGGTACTGAGAATATCATCAGGTTCACGGAAATACTTTACTATACATAATCGTGTATATGATGAGTTGACCTCATAGAAATGCGATACATATGTAGCATCAATGCGCTGTCTTACATAAAGTTTGGACACCGACGCAATGTACGTCAAGAGGAAAAAGTGTGCAGTAAATGTCAGAAATCCACGAGGGCAACAGTCACAAAGACGCACAGAAGAATTGCATAGCTTGTGTCAGAGCATGCAATAAAATGTTTTACATTCTGCTTTTAGTGATCAATGCCCGGAGCTTAAGAAAGCAATCAAGTTAGAAATTCAGCGAACTGGTTATGGAAACCACACTCTTGCAAATTAATGTTGGAAGAGAAAAGTCGCAATGGCCGGGATTGAGAAACCTTTAGCAGAACGAACATTTATGGATATTATGCAAATCCAAGAACCATATACCTATAGCAATAGACTTAACGGACTTTCTAAATGCCTTCAAGTCATAGAAAGTTCAATTTCTCATCGAATCAAAGCAGCAATTATAGTTCCAAATCTATAGCTCGGGGTACTGGCGCTAATCCAGTTCATCACTAATGACAGAGTGTGACCTCTACTCAGGCTCGGTGTGAAATGTTCATGGATCTGGGCTCTCCTTTCGAAGATATTGTAAAAATATTTTTAAACACAAAGTCGTAGTCACAGAACGTTTATATAATTATAAACGTTTCCTTGAGCATTTACCAAGATACAGAATGTCTTTCCATAAACACCCATAACAAAAAGAACAAACATTGTACAATATTAAAAATAACAAAAATAACTCCAAGAAAAACACAACAAGTTTCTCAAATATAAAAAAAACTTTGTTTTGTTCTGGAGACAATCATTTTATCCATTTACTAGTTTTCTTTTGACTAAAGCAAGAATTGAACATTAGCACTAGTCAGACTTCGAAAAGTAAAGAATGACACGACAGTGATGTAATGTTTAATCAATATGATCACATTCCTTATTGCACTATCAAACTGGTGCTTAAACATTGAAAACACTAATTGGATTATTAATTCTTTTAAGTGCAGCATTCATTGCAGGTTATTTTTTTCTTAAATGGCCCTTAAAGTACAGCTCGCCTTGAGGACAAAAAATGAAGCAAGTGACTGTCTCTTCAGCACACTGTTCAGTCTCCGTGTCAACACCACAAAGACATTTAAACTAGAAAATAAACTTCAAATGACAAACACATGTTATCACCTCAGAGATCAACATGAGCCTATTCTTAAAATTACAAGTGTTTAAATGTTTTCCTGAAATAAATGTATAAATTTATTTTATTTTATTTATATTATTAATTTATATTATTTTATTTTCAGGTTTTGCATAGATATTTGGTATTTAATATCTTTTCTTTAATGCTGATCAAGTAAGAATTGGTTGGTGTAAATCATGATGACCGAGACCCATGTGAATTCAAATCATATGATGCCTGCACTTAACAACATAAAGCCCAAAATGTAAGTTATAATAATAGTTTGTCTTAGAATAATTTCAAAAAGAGTGAAAAGGAAATTCTATTTTAGTATGTGAATTAAGTTTTATTTTAGCAGTGAATGTTTCTGATAAAGGCATTCAACACAATGTGTTTTTTCATTTTGTATATTCTTCAGCTTAGTCAAGAGATAATAGGGTTAATATATGAAACGTTTTGTATTCTTCACCCTTCAAGGCCCAATGTCACATACAGGTGATGGATTATATTTTAGCTTTACTTTCGTTGAATCAATACTTTTCATCTAATTGTTGTTTTTTTGTTGTGAATTTTTAAGTACAGTTCAGAGAAGTAGATAACATCATTGTATTCTGCCTTGCTCTCACAGTGCAATTAAATGTTATCAATATTGTAAAGCCAGTTGTGGTGGAAAGTGATCTGCAAGAGAATTACTTATGGTGAAGAGGAATTACAAAGGAAGTTGACATATTGCATTTTTTCGATTAGTCTCTTGGTGAAATGTTTAAACAGTTTGTATTTTAAGTTGTATGAATTTGTTGTAATCATGCACAGTGTCGTATCAGAAATACGTGTTACTCACAGGTGACGTTCAACACGTGCACTCTCATTCACATTCTTTTACATGCTTTTGCTCCATCATGTGTTTGTACAAAATAATACAGGTTTGTAAAATGTTATTGTACTGAAAGTGTTATTTTTATGATTCTGTCAGTTGCAAAAAGACTGGTATCCTATTGTATTTGAATCTTATCAGTAAGCTAAATAAGCTCAATTTCCTGATCAATTGGAATAAGGGTTGAAGCAGCAGTGGTTCTTAAATTTGAAGGAAGACTACCTGAAGAGTGTGCATCTTTCAGTTCATTCTTTGATAACGTTTGTTTGCAAGCCTTAGATGGTCATCAGTATTTGTGAACATTGAAGCAAAGGAACCATTTGAGGAATCATTCTTAATAATGCTGCTTTCCATAAAGCACAACATCTATACTCATTCCACAAAATTAATATTATTACTAATAGAGTAGGTAGTTAGAGAGTTTAGAGTACTGAGCCAGACAAGTTCCAAGGTTATGAAGAAATGAAATTGTGAATAATATTAGTTTGGCATTATATGAAGATTATATAAAATTGTCTACATAAAGTGGGTGTCAGGTGGCATGTTAACATTACCTTCTGCATTGTTCTGTCATTTAGCATCTCTTGAGATTGAAGTAGATAGTTGGATTAAAGGCAAATGCAAAATCAGTCATCTGTTCACTTTTAGTAGTCAAATATAACAAACAATATATGGATGGAATGGAAAGATTCAATGATAACGTACATTCCCTTCTGTTTTAGAGGAGAGGGTAACAGTAGTACCTTCTTTGCACTAGACAGAGCATGCCAAAATGTCTGGCTCTTAGGAAGAAAAATTGGTACAGAAAAGAATCAGACTTACTATGAATTTTGAAGAAATATTGAGGCGAGTATGGAAAACATCCGCGTAGAAATTCAGCAAGTGGATAGATTTCATCAAGAGCAGAAGTGCGATGAGTGTTCAGTGCCCAAGAATTATGTGCAAACTTTACAAAGTTTGTTTGCATGTCATTGTTATTTGGTTATTTATTTATATGGAAGCAGCAACGAGGTGATACAGACATACCTCATACAAAATTGTTGACATTTGATTATATACATTGCACTAAAACTTAATTTGTTGATAATTGGCTTAAACAGGATTTGAAAGACTTTAAAGTATTTTCTCAGCACAATCCACTGGAGAGTATTCCATTGATTCATGATCTGATTAATGATGAAATGTGTTTGTGGTCCAGTATTCGTTCTCTCCTTCAGCAGCTTAGCCAAACGTTCTCGTAGTCTGGTATCTAATAGCTGGTTTAAATATTGTGTTCAAGGATGAAGCTTCATACACCTTATTTTATAGGTTTCTATTAAGTCGCTTTTTTCTCGTCTCTTTTATGTAGGGTTAACAAATCCATTTTTGTACACATCTTTCATGATATTGTAGATTTTTAATAGATATTGGAATTAAAGTTGTAACTCCCCCGTATTCTTTCTAGTTTTTTCTTGATTTTTCTCGAAATCTGGGGATTCTACTATGCTTGGATTTATTTAGAGCTGCACTTGACATAAATCAGCTGTTAAGGTGTCATCCAATCAGGAGGTTGAATGTCACCATACTGATGTCACTAGTGATTCCAAATTCCTGATACATACATACATACATACATACATACATACATACATACATACATACACACATACATACACACATACACACACACATACATACATACATACATGCATACACACACACATACACGCATAAATACACGCATGCATACACGCATACATACACGCATACATACACACATACATACATACACACATACACACATGCACGTGCATGCCTGCGTGCACTTGCATGCGCATAAATAATCTTTTTGCAATTGTGCTTACGTTGCTAAAGGATTGGCAAAGAGTTTGAGATTGGTTGCATAGCAATTTCAAGAAAAAACTAATTTTCAAGGAGTATAATGTTGGTGTAGGTCCTATGACAGAACATTTTGATTCTTACTGGAAACTGCTCTTGTATCATCCAAACCTGAGTTGGGAAGTTCTATTTGACAAAAATTCTTTATCCACTGAATAATTTTCCCTTGTGTCCTCATGGAATACAATTCAAGTAACTACCGCTAGTGTGACACCTTATCAAATGCCTTAGCAAAATCCAAATGTACTATGTCCATAGACCGGTCTAATCGACAATCGATGTAGTCCAAACATCCAATGACGAGCAAGTTGGTGTTGTACTTCTGGAGTTGTTTTAATAGATTTTAATTTTGCCTTTTTAAATTTTTGCCTATTCTAGCTTTTGAGCATATTTTTGGCATTTTGCGTTATTTGTGCCTCTTCTGCCTTTTTGGTCATTATTTTCCCTTTTTCCCTCCTGACATCAGTCTGTATCATGCTAGAAACATACTTGCAAACCTGAACAACATGAAGACACATTTGTGTATTGTCTTACTGTAGACGCGGAGGCTCCAGTGTCAGGTTTTGTTAAAAATCTAAAAGGGGAAGGAAGATGATACCAGGGAAAATTTTTGATATTTTTCATTGATGCTTACTAGTTTGCTCATCGTATCTTATCCTATTTTTGTGTATGGCCTCGAATCACTTTTGAGGACAGAGCGGTTTGGACATGACATACCCTTCTCAGTTCCTTCTTGTTCTCCCTTCGTTCTTGGTGATTACACAATGCGAAGAACAAAAACTACAATTCCGTTTTCATGGTCACCATTTCAAGATTCAAAAGGGAGTCCACAATAGCATTGCATAGAGACAGTATCACAAGTAAAATAAATTTGTAGTCATCCTACCAGATGGTCATTTGCAACCAAGATTACAAAGAAAATGAAGATTCCATCCAGGCATGTGTTAATGTTAATTTTAGTTAATTCACATTTTTATTCCAATTTTTTACCTCGATTACTTTTAAATGGTGTTTTTTTTAAGTTTCCTTTGTTGTACCCCTTACTTAAGCCAGAATAAATGCTTTTTTACATGCCATTTTAGGTAAAATAAATGCCTAAACTTCTGGGCTGTTGTAATCTGTGAAACATTTGGGCGGTTTTAAGTGAATCAGTGGAAACGACTTCATTAATCAGTAGGTATTACACAAATAAATAAAATGTTCTTTTGTCCTAGTTAAACTTTTCCCCATAGCACGCATACGCAGTTTTAACTTTTGACGTAAAATAAATAAATAAATAAAAAATGTAACACATTCTGACTCTTATATCATACTAAAGCTTCTGCATGATCAGTAGGGGAGAATGGGGGAATCACGGTCACCTAAGAAATATCAGTAGTTACTTCTATTAATACTAATATATTTCAATGCTTTTGGTTGTAATCTAACAATTATTTAAAAATCTTTGTTAACTGAGACTTTGGGTGCTTTATCTTAATAGTTACAAATTAATGAAAGGTTTTTTTCAAATACAACATTGACTCCCATTACCCCAAGGGGTGGGTAATGACGGTCAGAGGAGCGGGCAATCACGGTCAAGGAGGGGATTTTTAAACAATAATCCATTTTTTGTTATATCTTATATATTTAATGCTGAAAAACATTAGTCTAAAAAAATAGCATGACATGTCACCAAAATACATTACATGAACCTAATTTTTCCATATCTCAAATGTTCAAAGCAAGGAAGTTTACCAGTGATGTCAGCTTTGATACAACACTAATATCATCCACATCTGGAAACACAAAAATATCCTTGTGGCATCGGAATGCACGATAAATTTTACTTTTATATTTTTTCCACATTTAATACCTGAGCACAAACTTTTTCTCAGTTTTTTCATTTGAAACTGTAACAACAACAAAATCATTGTTCATTAATATTGTTTTTTTTTCAAGTTTGAAATTGTGTTGTGTAGATTCACCATCACTTTCATCATAGTTGCTCATTTCCTCCCAGCCCCCATCAGAAGAGTCCTGGCAGAGGTTGTTTAGATCTACATCAGACTCTGAAGAATCGTCCTGCAACTTGTCTCTCTTACTGGGCCTACTAACTTTTCCAACATTGAACTTATCAGAAATTCTGCGTTTTACACATTTTTTTTGCTGGCGTTGGAGCATTCTTGCTCGTTTTTCTTCCAGCATGACTTTCTGTGGTGATTCTGTCAATATAGTAGAGTGTTGCTTTCTTGCTGTGTTTTTTGAAGATCTACGTATTTGTGGAATTGGTGACACTTCTTGAAAGGAAACCTCTCCATTCACAGGATCTTCAGTTGGCGTCTTGCCAAGTTCCTCTTCATTTCCATTATCAAATGAAAAGTCTTCATTTGAAAATACTTCCGGATTTATTGGATGGATGCCAGTGGATTGAAAGCCAGATATTCCTTTGCAATAGTTGCAACAGTAGAATATGCCTTCTGAAGAGCTCAGCCAAATTATAAACTGTGATGTGTTCGCCAGGTTTGCTCTTCATAAGTAGATCACACTCTCTGTTGAATGCCCGTTTTAATGGACCAAAGAACGCAACATCCAAAGGTTGTAAGCGATGTGAAGAATGTGGGGGTAGAGATAGCATTACAATATTGTTGTCACGACAAAAGTTATATGCTTCCAAAGTGATGTGACTTCCATGATTGTCCAGAATGAGAAGAACTGGCTCTTCTTACTGGGTTTTGTATGTGTTTTGAAATGTTGTAGCCAAACAAGAAACAGTGCTTCATTGGACCATCCATTTACTGAGCAGGTATAAAGTGCTCCAGGACATCCATTGGTCTCGAGATTAGGAGTCATCCTTTGTCGAGCATAAATGAACATGGGAGGAATGTAGCCACCAGCCGCATTCAAGCAACAAATAACTGTTGTTGTTTTGCCTCTCTCCCCTGATGTCACGGCTCCAATTCTCTTCTGTCCTTTTGGTGCAATTATTTTTCCGGTCTCTTGCACAGTTGTGATCCCTGTCTCATCCACATTATAAATTTTGTGAGGAGGGAATCTATATTTCCATTACTTCTCCAGATTAACAAAAAGATGTTAACCTCGTCTCTGTTAAAACCTCTTAGCCTATTCATACTTATAGACTCAGGTTTTCGCACTGAAATGGTAGGATTTCTTTCAGGAAACCTTCTAGCCAATCCTTTCCAGCAAGACGCTTTGTTTTATTGAATGTGTGATCTATTTGTAGCTTTTCAGCGTATTCGAAAACCAATTTCCGAAGCTGCAAAGGAGTTAATCCATAGTACAGGTTAGCTAAGGTCCCAACATTTGCAACTATAGTTGCTTCTTGTTCCTGTGTAAATACAGGTTTTCTTCCCATTGAGGGACCACCCACCGCTAAATTCTTCAGTCTTTGCTGGAAAGTACTAAAAGGTATTCCATACGTTTTAGCAGCTTGCCTTGACTGACACCTTTTCCACACACGCAACAGCATTGGAAAAGTCTTCTGCAGTCCATTGCGCTTTTTCAGTTTTCTTTTCCAATTTCTTGGCATCTGAAAGTAATATCAAACCAATAGATAACGGAGAATTTATAATGGGTAATGGCGGTCAACTGACCGCCATTCCTACATGACAACACGCGGGAAAATATCTTGTTGTATGAAACGTATCTTGTGTATGATAGAATTCGCACAATATTTAGCTGCCTGATACCACTTACCTTTCACAGGAGAGTTTTCTTGGAAACAACAGCTAAAAATTCAAATCACGAGCTTAAAATATTCTACGAAAAAATTAGATGAATAACACTGAAATACGAAAACAGTCTCCCAGCACCGCGCTTAGCAACCGAATGCTTCAAAATGGATTCCAACGTAGTATCAAATGATACCGCTAGATGGCAGATCGTTCCTCATGCTTGTGTGAACAACAAAGGATCAGAAAACACTCTGACCGTCATTACCCGCTGACCGTGATTACCCCGTTCTCCCCTACAACATGATAAATAATCTAGTCTTGTACACTTTAAGAGAACGATACAACAAAGATGAAGCATAAACATGAATGTCTCATAACATAACATTCTTAATTTTAATCAATGCATAATTTGCAATACATTGAAGTAACATAATAAATATAATAACATTCAGTAACCTTGTTTTGTTCGGAAGAAAATGGTATGCATCACGATTCGTCCAACAAGACTGCCCTACCCCGAGCTTTCAAATTGGGAAGGCTGCGCACACTTTGTTGCGGATCACCTGGTCTACGTGCCATTGCACAGCCAACTCGGTTTGTAAGTGCATCTGCTTATCAATCCAGCATCTGCTTATCAAAAATAAACAATAGTCTCTATTGTAGTGACTATTACATTAGCACTGACATAAGCTTCTTGCACTCTGTCTTCTTTTAAACATCTCTATTGAATGTTTATAGTTTCAATTTAACAGAAGCTGTTTCTTTCCAACATAGTACATTCCATCAACAGAAGCACTGATCACAATCTATAATGTCTAAACAGTACAAGTACCTCTTTTCTCAAGATAACCTCACTCCACGACGTCTGACCGACGACAAGAATCTCTCGCCTCCCTCCTGCCCCCGTGACGTCACAACGGACGGTAGGATATCCTCCTGCCTCCTCTACACCCCTCTTGCTGGAGAAGCTGGTGTCGCCAGCGGCGGCGGCGGCGAATTCGTATGTCGAATATTTGAATGGTCACAGTATTCTTTCATTGATGTATGTGTAACTCGTAATACACTTCTTCCATTTCTTATCCACATACGTTACACCAGCTTCTGCTCTTTCTCGCTGTTCCACTCCACTATAGATATTTACCAAGTCATCAATCTCTCTTGTTCCCTGAGTTTTATTTTTTGTTTCTGTTGTTACAGCAATGTTGGTTTATCTTTAAAAGTTCTGTTTCTTAATTTTTTGTGCCGCAACATTCCATGTTACTACATTTAGTACATCCGTTATTCCCTTGTGCTTTAACCTTTTCCGTTTGCTATGGTTCTCATCAAATTGGTCCGGTTTCTTCCCTTGAGGCTTGTCATTAGTAGAGTACATTCCCTGGCCGCGTTACAAATACAACAGTGATTTTAAGATAATATGGGGGACAGGTAATCTTTTTCGTGAATGGGCTCTGGGTATTCGTGCATATACATTAGAAATACAAATTATAACTCAAAGAACATAAAATAATTTATTTCAAACTCTTCATTACAATATGCATCTCTTTCACTTTTCCTACCTTAAATGCTAATGAATCACTGCTACCCTTATTACCATGTCCTAAAGAAGACTGCTCAACACACAAAAACCTGACTTTTGGATCGGCGACACGGGCGCATCGGCGGGGCTCTCCGGCGGGCTCGGTGTCGCTCGGCTGTTCTCGGTCCCGGTCGCTTCCCGAGGCCTGGACGGCCGCTACTTGATTTGTTCTGCTCGGATCACCACATGCCTTCGGCCGTTATTCACTCGTCACTTGTTCCATCCGGGCATTATTGATGTTCTCTCTCATCCACACCATCCACACCGTCGACTTAAGGGGACGCGCTACTCACAATAATGTCTACAGTCCTCACCGGAAGTTTCGCTGCAGTTGCACCACCACGTGGTGTAACTTGTCTCCCGACTGATCTCTGGCACTCTCCCAGTCGTTAGCGCTACAATTCCTAATTAGATTTTGTAGATTGTTTACCATGCTCACCTCCACATCGATTCTTACTTTACCCATTTTCATCGGCATGATCACATCTCCCCAATTCCTTAATTCCTTCACAACCACACAAGTACACGCACCCTTCCGTTCCTCTGAGTTCTTCTCACTGCCCGTCTTATCTCGTGCTGTTGGCACCTCTTCTCGCTCGCCGCGTTACCTTGACTTGTTCAGAACGGGTCAGTCGGCAACGGCCATAACTACCGCGTAATTCAACTGGGTATACCTATTTTTTACCAAAACATGTAAAAAAAGTAGAATATATGTAAAATAAAAATTCATATTGTGTTTAAAATTATTCTCTACAAGTATTTCAATGCAATTGCAATGTTTACGTGGAACCGTTGTTTAAGTGAGTAGTAGTACCGCGTAGCCAGTGATGCATCCCAAGGTAGGGGATCAAAGGGAATACACTCTCCCCCCCCCCCCACACACACACACAAATCGAACAAGACAGTAAGACAATTTTCAGTAAAATATATTTGTTACTTTTCGATTGATTAACGAATGTGCTGTTTGAAACATGAGCACGCACGTGGTTGAAATTACTTTTGTTCACAAAAATCCGCCCATCTGTTACTCCGTGAACGCAGTGAGCGGGGGTGAGGGGAATTTGACTATTCATGGCAAAGATATGGTGGTCAGAAAAGCGCTGCGGTATTTTATTTGATTTGTAAGAAAGATGATTCCGTAACTATATTGCAAACGCGCATCTGAAATGTTCCGTTTCGACGTGTAAATGTATGAAAATGTAATGAAATATATAGTAATAGCTAAAATTTGTAAAAGCATGTATAATAAATTCATTCGAATGTCTTGCAAACTCTAAAAATATTATTGAATGCAGGTATCTAGTTCCTGTAAAACATGTAATTACATGGAAATCTGTACCCTAATCATAAGTCATCAGGAGCAGTTAACATCAAGTATTGAAGTAGCCAGGGAACAACCCAGACCTAAATCTCATAGAAGGGATATGGAATATTATGGATATGGATATAGTATATAATATGGTATATAGTATATAATATATAATATGGATAAGGTCAGTAGTTCAATGATCACTAATATTCCTAAAATTAATAGGAGTGGAAAGAGTATGGCAATAAGATGCGGCTATTGCTGAGTTTGTGGCACGGAGTGTCAACAGCATGTCAAGACGCTTTAGGGCTGTTATTAAAGCAACAATTGGTGCTACTAAGTATTTGACGAGTAATGTGAAAATAAGAAGAATCGCAGGAGTTATGTGAAAATAAGTATCTCAGTTAATAACATTGGTAAGAGCTTTGTAAATATAACACATAAACTACAACAAAGCTACAAAATGTAAGAATTTATGGAAATTCTAATTCGTTGTCCACCCACTCTATGTATAAGAGGGACGAATACAAATGGGGAAATTTGTTAAAAATGCTTTTCATAAAGTTATAGAATACAGGATTTTGGAACGATTCCATGTTGATTTATGCAGTCCAAAACAAATGGAATTACTTGGTGGAAGCAGATATATGCTGATAATTGTGGATGAGTTCAGCAGGGATACTTTGTAGAATTTGTAAAACGAAACGAGACGAAAAAGGATTATATATTCTATCTGATAATAGAGGAGACTGTGGAAATGCATGTCTGATTATTATGAAAGAAAGGGATAAAACATGAACGTACAACAGAATATGCGTCTCAGAGCAATGGGATCGCGGAAAGACCTGACAGGATAATCGTAGAAGCAGCACGTACAATGTTGATTGATGCAAATTTATCACATGAATTCTGGGCAGAGGCGGCAGCAGAAGCGGTATCATATTTACGTAATATGTTACCAAATAAGAAGCGAAATAAGGCACCGATGGAGATACGGAGCCGCAAGAAACCATCAATAAAACATTTACATGTATTTGGGCGTAAAGTATATTTCAGAAACTCGAACTCGCATATCTAGAACCTCGATGAAGGAGCGGAAGCAGGAATATTTATTGGGCATTCGCGAAATAGAAAAGCATATAGAGTACATGATGAATATACCGCTAGAATTTATGAAACTAGGGACAGATTTGATAAAGGAAAAGGTTTCAATGTAAATGAAAAACATAATTATGAAGAATAGAATTATGTGACTAATTCTACTATAGTAGAATTTAATGGTGTGAAGTTAGAAGGAACAATATGATGAGATATCAAGATGATGTTGATTAAATATATCCAGAAGAGAACACATTAGAAACTTTAAATCAACTTGTTAATGAAGAAGAAATAGAAAATCAAGATGAAAGAATAATGGAAGATCAAGGAAATCAAAATATTGTTTTAAGAAGATCAGCAAGGATCAAGAAACCAGTGCAGAAGTACTCAGGGAATATGGTAAGAGAAGTTACACTCAGGGAATATGGTAAGAGAAGGACATAAATGTAACTTCATTATCTGTCCACGTCTTCTAGAATTAATTGGGAATTATAGTTATTCAAATTATCGTTTCCATGTTGTTGCGCAAGAAATATTATTCCATGACAAAGGACATCATGGATAAGAGCCCAAAATTTATTGCTTATTTATCCTTGAAAATAGATTTTATTACATGAGAGCTTTTTTTTCAAAATTCATGTAGTATATGACTTAGTGTAGGGATCACAGAATTTTGAAAATGAGCACAGAATTCACTTCTCCCCATAGCACGTCATACGCAGTTTCAACTGTTTTTGACGTTGAATAAATAAATAAGTAAATAATAAATAAATAAATAAATAAATAAATAAATAAATAAATAAATAAATAAGAAGAAAATACACGAAATGATCGAGAATCAATTAAATAAATTCAAGCTGCGGAGCGGAAACAAGCAATGAATTGTCCATTAGATCATGTAATAAAAATTCAAGACATGGGAGGGGTTTAGAATACCGGAAACAGAAGATTTTAAACAATAAATGGGTGTATAAGAAAAAAGTAACAGCAAATAATCACGTGTAATTCACCCAACTAGAAACAGATATACTAGAAAAAAATGTGAATTATGATATTCTGTTTAAGCGTATGAAAGAATTAGGTTGGGAATTTTGATTTATTTAAGAACAGTAAAAACAGTAAGACAGTAATGTGACTTATGAGGTAAATGTACCAAGTAAAGAAAGCAGTGAGTAATTACTAGTTTTACCAAAAAGGGGGATTTGTTATGTTTATTTACTATATGGTATCATGCAACAAATAATTACGGGGTTTCCAATACAAATGGCCCCCTAGAAATGGTATCTATGTAAGAGAATCAATCAATTTGATGCGTGTTGTTTCTTGCTGTTTAATTCGTTTCAGGTACCATCGTAAAAGAGCTAATAAAATATACGTATCATAACAACATGTATTACACTATTACGCCTTTCGGGAGACCAGTCGAGATGTTATTCCGTATTATGAATAAAATTAGCGAATTTTTTATTTTTATTTTTATTTATTTTTATTATTTATTTTTTATTTATATTTATTTTTATTTCTTTATTTGTTAATTTTTTATTTATTTATTTCAGATCGTTTTACAAAAAACTGAGGGCATTAGCGACCACTATTGATTTACTTATTGCGACAAGTCGCACATGCTCGCATGCACATGCATGCCCTCTGTCTCGCCAATTTACTACTGGACGTAGGCGCTCCTCTCAAGCATTTCGTTACGTCTAAATATCGGCGCGTCGCCCCCACGCACAAAGGTTTTGCTAGAGTGCAAAGATTCCCCGGACCCATTTTCACCCTCCGCCTCATTCATGGTCCCTGGCGATCGTCGGATTGAGTACCGGAACAGTTACATTAGTGAAGTCGGTGGCACTTCGCCTGATAATCCCTTAGGGCGCACCATAAAATAATCAGCAGGCAGCTGACAGCCGACACTGCCTAGTTTTCTCCGATATCGCAACGTGTCCATGGTCTCACAAAGGCGACCAATTAAAAAACATGGCAAGGTAGGTCGCTAAGGGAAGGGATTGCCTAGAGCCAATCGACAGAAAAAAAGTCGAAAGTTCTAGAAGTCTGATGATCAAACCAATCAGAGGCAAAGCATCACGCACGTGACAACACAGAAATCTCCAAATGGGGTGGGGAGTAGAAAGCGAGGGAGCCACAGAGGTTTTTAGAGAGCAGAGAATTGGTAATAGAGACTCGTGAGAGAAACGTGAGAAAAGACTCTGGTTAACAGAGACTCGTGGGAGATACGTGAGAAAAGATAACAGAGACTCGTGGAGAAAGGTGAGAATAGACTCGTTAAGAGATATTGGTGCGAGGAACGTGAGAGCACACACTTGTTATGGAGATTTGCGCTAGAGACATGAGAAAGAAGGACTTTATAAGATTAGACTTAGGCAACTGGTGACGGAGTCAAATATTTACTGGTGTGTGATCTGCCGGCCTAAACAATCCGACTACCCATCTTCATTCAATCGGAATGAATTCCGTGTGGTGGATCAGTCGGACGGACACCCTAAAAGTAATTAAAAGGGTGCGTGAACGCAGACGAGGCGGCGAGTGGCGTCATTCGAGTTCCTTAGTTCGATCTTGGTCGCGGACGGCTGCTGACTTCCCGGACAGTCGACGGGAGTACGAGATCCATTCCTGATGAGTACGGAGCCACTTCAACCGTGAGAGCGTAGGCGTCCGCGGCCGGAGTCATGATTACCTTGGCTATCCGGGAGACGCCGCGTCCACGGCACAGGTGCCAACGTTTCGGTCGCCATTCTGCGACCTTCCTCTACGCCCTACTTCAACCGTGCTCCGCCGGAACATCCTACTGAAATTGATCCCTAAAGGCCCGAGGGCGTACAATCCCACCGAAGTGAGGTAATCTGATCATCAACATCATTATTTCTGTGCATTTGCCCATCTCCAATGAATTTAAATAACAGTTTTGGACGGAGACTTTAAAACTGTAATTACGAAGTGTATTTAAGAACTCTCTGTTGTCAATAATGTTCCCGACACTTAAAACAGGTTACACGTTATAAAATGGCATCTCTGAGTATTATTGAAGTAGCGTGTAGACGTAATGCATCCCTTCGATCCAGAGCACCCAAACCCCGAGGTTTTCAATGCCGGAGCAGGATGCACTCTTGGCGCCCATTAAACAAATTTAGCGTGTGTGCCCTGTCGTTCATCAGTTACGGGTGCACTCAGCGTGTGACGGTAAACCCTTTCTGTAGTGGCTACTCACCGGTCATTACCATATTAAAGCCAGTTATTATACCTTATAACTAAAAATCGGATTTTCGTGCAGTAAAATTCTCTGAACCGCACAGTAAAAACACCAAAACGTGGAAAAACATAAAAAATATCAAAGCTTTGGAAAACTGTTATTAACCATAAAGGCTCCAGTTAATCCACTTATAGGATGTTTAAGGTGAATTAAATCTTACGATTTTGGTGTTTTACTTTCTCGCCTTGTGAATACTTCGTAAGAAGAGAAAGTTATGTAATCGTTCGCCAGAAAACCGCGAATTTTCGCCAGAAAACTTCTTGCCGGACTCTGGTAACGAAAACCTGATAAATCCTGTTGCTAAATTTAGAAAAAACCTCTAATACGTGGTGTATCCAGAATCCGTTTTGTTGGTTAAAATAAATACTGAAAAAACTATTGACGGTAAAACGTCCGTCTGTGGTCAACGCTAGCGCCTAAACCGTTCAGCCGATTTTCTTCAATATTGATATTCCCCAATCGATCTAAATGAACTAGTGGCTGGAATTTTCAAACGGATATTTTGACTTTTAAGAGTGTTCCACGTGAATCCGCAAAAACATTTTCAAAATTTTCTCAAAACGGCTCCAATTTTTATCAAACTTTGCCTGCGGATATCGTAAAGAACGCTTAAGACAATTGTGGTAGTATCATCTTCGTTGAAATCAGATATTTGGAAAATTGACAAAGTGCAATTTTTTGGGCATCAAAAAAATTAATATTTCAAAACTACAAAATTAATGATTCGCGATTTTTGCTTTAAAAACGTCTGACGTAAAAAGTCAACTCAAGAAAGTCAACAAAAATGTCATGTACGATTTTTTGAAATTCGCTTAATTAGTCTGAAATTGTTGCAGTTTCTAAAACATTATTTTCAAAACCGCACGAAATATTTTCGTTTAAGTTTCTCATCGTAACAGCGTACGGTAAATAAATAAATCAGTGGTGATAGAGAATGGCACAGACTTTCTCACACTTGTTAGTTTTCTAAACTCTTTAGTCTTGTTTAGATTTTGCGTTATGACTTCTTTTTCCAGCTGCCATCATTTGTTGACCAATGGACATTTTTTCACATTTTCGCAACTTGTTTACTGACAAATGCTAGAACTGAAACCAGTATTCACTTATTATTATTATTATTATTATTATTATTATTATTATTATTATTATTATTATTATTATTATTATTATTATTATTATTATTATTATTATTATAGAAGAGTAAATCCAATGTCCCACGCGGATGGCTGAGGTGGTTAATTGGCGAGTACGGACTCAGCTCTTCGAAGGGAATGTTCGCTGGATCTAGCCATGTCGGGGATTATTGTCACAACTCTCTGTTGCTGCCCAAAATAATTGAGAATTCCAGAAACTTTAATGAAAACCAGTTGAAGCTATTTACATCCCAAATACAATTAATCAAGATAAATGAACTGGACGTGTCTGTATGTGATTTTGAAAATTTCAACTTTTAAAAACTTTTCACATCTCTTGTTGGATTTGTAAAACTTATACATCTTTGCCGACTGACCGGGGGAGGTGGTTCAGGGCATCAACTAAAGTCATTGTAGTGCCACTGACTGGTGTTAGATTCGAGTCATGACGATCGCAGTATTTTCGACACTATCCGGATAGCTAGGTCGAGTTCTGTTGCTGTGTGGAAAAGAATTCTACCAGCCGGCTGCTTTGATAGGTAGCTTTCCGTGATTACTCTGATAAACACCAGGCGAATGCCGGGACAGTACCTTACCGAACGCACCGCGTGTGTTATTTTGTTCTCATTCTTTGTCCTAACTTACCCTTTTCTTACACAGTTTTGCATGCACCACACTACCACAAATGCCGGCTGGCCGGGCGCACACGGGTTGAATCGGACCTAAAACGTGGTCATAATTGCAAATGCCAGTAGATTTGCGTAAAAATTGGTATCAGGGGTTTTTTGAGGTCGCTAAATTTGAATATCATGAAATGAAATTTCAAAATTCAAAATGGCGGGTTCGATGTGGCTAATTGACTCATAAAAATGATTGGAATGATTGAAGGCGTTGTCATTGTCAACAATAGTTGACAACGCCTTCAATAATTCCAATTATGTAAATGTCAACTACACCTCACCACTGAACCAATATCATAAAAATGAACCCAATATGTGTAAAAAGATTGATAGAATGGTTCTCGCGGTCGCTGATGACGATTATCGAAATTAAATATCAAAATTCAAATTTGAAGCGTGAAAGTGAAGGGATTGTACGTAGAAATATGTTATACGTTAAGTTCTATTTTCGAAGTTGCTGAATACAAATATTGCAACGAAATTCAAAACCGCTGTTTTAAAAAGATATATCGGATTTAAAGGGTAAAGAATTTTTTTAGAGGGAAATATAATTTAAGAGAGTTCTTGACTTCCTTGGTTCATTGATTTACTTACCGTATAAAAAGTAAACAATCGTTATGATCGTAAAGTAGCATCTGCGCACCTTTCCCTGTGCTCTGGAATCTATACCCTCTTCCTTTTCCTACACTATTTTTGTTATTGAATTATGAAAAAAGGGAGCTTTTGATAACATTTGATATATTAACTGATCATATTAATTCTACTAATGTTCTCTTTTTGAAAAGAAACCTCACACTGTGTCATTCACACTATAACTTAATTGCGTTAGAGACACTATTATGGCAATTTTGATTTCACGTCTTATTCCAAATACCCTGTTACTGACGGAATATCTTGCCCAAAATCGTGGTGATTTTAGAATAGCTGCGCAAATCATAACTATCGTTTGGCATTTATATCTTTTCATTCTTTTGACACAAAGGAAAATAGGAAGTGGATTTACTAAAGACTGAACACCCCTGGGAGATCCAAACTGAGTCAGATGCTCAAGAAAGGAAATGCTTAAGAAAACATGCCGTCATTCAAGGTCAAAAGGGCCATCGAAAATGCAGCTGACACACATTTCCTTGTATGACGTGGCGAACATTTATTTACATAAAATTATTAGAGGTAACTATACTCACAAATACGATAATGTATAAGAAATGCCCGTAAAGTACATATTGACGATATAAGAAATATTTCAAAAAATATTTGTTTAATTTAAAAAACAACAACAAAAGAATACATCACAATGGCATTATGTCGTGTTATTAAGTCCATTTAGAACTAGCCAAAATCTGGAGCCCTTTTTGAGAAAATTGCATTTGAGCGTTTTTGAAAATGCGGAATTTGCAGCTAGATACATTTACAATAGTATAATTATATTATTAGCAATATTATAAATTATATGTGTATATTTATGTGTTCCTGTGTACTTTGTGTTAATTGTCACCCATCTGTCGGGAATCAACGCTGTACAAGCACTTCGTCAGCACTTACTTATTGAAAAATATTATATGTTATTGAAAATTGGTCAACTGTAGTTTGACATATCATTAAGCTCACTTTACACCGTATAACTCTTAGTCTTCGTTTCTATGACAAGAAAAAAGAATCATTTAATTACACTAAAATCTCTTTAGTGCTCGGTGGCACGTATTAATATTGTTTAATCATTCCAAAATTTGAATCAGTAATTTTCTTATTAAAAGTAATTATCAGAAGAAGAAATAGAAAAATATACCGAGAAAATAAATCCCCGTGGCATCGAGGACACTTCCGGGATATCTAGTGTTAAATCTGGCTATGTAGCATTGCAGTAAAGTGGCTATAAAATAACAAGTAGCAGATGTATGCAGCTAAATGTGTGTTATTCTGATTAAGGCATTTTACTTGATAAATAAAAAATATATTAAGGCAGGAATACGCAGGACAAAAATATAATCCACAATAAACATGACTAACATTGTTACGCTACACGGGTTAGAATTCAGCCGTATTATAATAACATAATTAGACACTTTTTTCTTAAAAATGTACCTAACTTATAGTCAAAAGTGTCTTCTATTCGGAAACACGAAAATAATCCATAGAAAAATAATTTAAACACTTTTTTAATTTAACAAAAGTAGTCGACAAGAAGCAATGAATTGGCGTGATTCGAGCAAGGGTAATTTACGAGACCGTAAGGGTGACAAAAATGATTGAAATAACGTTCTGGAGCTAAATTAGTGTGCTCCAATGTCTTCCAAACGAAATTTGATAGGTCAAAATTCCGAACGCGCATTTTGAATTTTGCCATTATGGCCAGGTTTTTGGCCCGATTCAACCAGTGTGGGGCGGGAGGTTTGAACTTTTCCTGGCTGCGGGGATACTTGGGAGGCATCTGGTTGGGGAAAATCCCGCTAGCCGATGGTAGGTCGGCGCCTGATTTAGCCATCTAGGGCGAGAAGATCACCGCTACCTCCCCAGAAAAAAAACATGTATTACACATTCGGGACTAATGACTTTAGGAGTTGGCTATCAACCTAAAAGTTGCCAGTCCATCTGTGGACAACTGTAGCTCGTAAACCGTCCAGCCCATTTTCTCCAAAATTTATATATTCTGATCGAGCTGTACAGACTGGAGGCTTTGGGTCTAACGGATATTTTGATTGTTGAGGTTTTTTTGCATGAATCAGGCATTTATCTTTTTATGCCTCTGCCCGAGTTGGATCTATACGGCTCTTGTGTGGGAAAGTGGTATCAGTGCCGGCAAGATAACTCTGAGGATCTGCGTTCGGGTCTCGAAGCGCAAACATTTTGCTGGTTCAAACACTTTTGCTGGTTTATGTTGTAGTATAATATTGCGGAGCATTTGGAAGAAATGCGAGAAATTATGTGCTGTGGTAGAACCATTAGTTATTATAATGAAGTTTGTTTATTTTGTTTAAACTAGCCATGTTTTTACATATTAAATAATATTTGCTCACAAAGTTAAATTAGCATAAAAATACAAAAAGGGAAAACAAAAATTGAAAAATACACACATACCATCAGAAATCAAAAATAATTAAGTTACAGAAGAAACGTTATCAATCAATATCAGATGTTTCAAATTGGTTCCGAAATAACAAATTAGTAGTAAACGAAAAGAAAACGGTTTTAATGCAGTTTTCCATTTCAAATAAACAATTCTGTGTTCCATTGAAAATGAACAGTGTACCATTGACAGATGTTAAGACAACAATGGAACGTCATTTAAATGAATTGAACACAAAATTAAGTTCATTATGCTACGCGATCAGAATTCTTGCAAATTCAGTCAGCCTTCATACTGCTCGTTGTGTATACTTCGCGAATGTTCATTCCCGCCTGAGATATGGCATAATATTCTGGGGAAATACATCTTATAGCTCCCAGACTTTCAGATTACAAAAACGAATTGTACGAATAATAACCAAATCCCACCCACGTGATTCATGTAGCCTTCTTCATTAACCTAGGAATTCTACCATTACCGTCTTTTATTTACGAATCAGTGTTTTTGTAAAAAATGACTTGTTTAAAGGGCGGAAATTTATTTTCTGAAAATTCTGAAGTCTATTACTATAACACTCAACGTAGAAATCATATTCATCAGGTGACAGTATCAACAGCTCATTACAACAAATTCACATACAACACATGTACATTATTTTACAACACTTTGCCAGATGACATTAAACGATTAAATGCAATAGAAAAGTTTAAATTCCAAGTGAAATCGTTTCTGCTTGATAACTGTTTCTATACAATTAGAGACTATACTGAGCATTACAAGAAAAGTAACATTAATTTTAACAATGATACATAATGCATTATTTACCATTTGGACAGTATAAATGAGTATAAACAACCTGTAACAAGTATTGTACTACAGCCACCGGGTCAATGACCCCCATCTCGTTCAGGTTTTTCGTCCAGTTTCCCTGATCCATTGAGCAAATGCTGAGATGGCCCCTTGTTTTGCTTCTGGACATAAATGTAACTTCATTTTCTGTGCACGTCTTTTATTTATTTTACGTAAAAACAGTTAAAAACTGCGTATGACGTGCTATGGGGAAAAGTGAATTGTGTGCACATTTTCAAAATTCTGTGATCCCTACACTAAGTCATATACTACTTAAATTTTGAATTTTTGAAAGGGAGAAAAAAAAACTCCCATGTTATAAAATCTATTTTCAAGGATAAACAAGCAATAAATTTTGAATTTTGAAAGGAGAAAAAACAAAACTCCCATGTTATAAAATCTATTTTCAAGGATAAATAAGCAATAAATTTTGAATTTTGAAAGGGAGAAAAAAAACAAAAAACTCCCATGTAATAAAATCTATTTTCAAGGATAAATAAGCAATAAATTTTGGCTTTTGAAATTACTTCCTGCCGCGACAACATGGAAACGATAATTTGAATAATTGTATTTCCCACTGAATTCTAGAAGACGTGCACAGAAAATGAAGTTACATTTAGTTTAGAAAAATGAAGTTACATCTAGAAATCAGTGGGAAATACAATTATTCAAATTATCGTTTCCATGTTGTCGCGGCAGGAAGTATTATTCCGAAGAACAACATGGATAAATGTCAAAATTTATTGCTTATTTATCCTTGAAAATAGATTTATTACATGGGAGATTTTTTCAAAATTTAAGTAGTATATGACTTAATAATAATAATAATAATAATAATAATAATAATATAATAATAATAATAATAATAATGTCTTTATTAATGGCGAGGCTCAGGCCATAGGGCCTGCTCTTCCGCCTAACCACTGAGTTAACATTTATACAGAGTAGTAACATATAAGAGGGGAGGGAAATCTGTATATTTACGTCTGGGAGTGCAAAACAGGGACCATCCCGGCATACGCCTTAAGCGATTGAGTAAACCCAGAAAACCTCAATCAGGATGGCGGCTTAGGCGAACAGCATTATGGTATAGAAATGGAAGAAAAAAGAAAATGAGAGAAGAAATCATAAATGAAAATGAAGTAGAAAATACGAATGAGAAAGAAGAAAGGAGAGAGACTAAAGGGGGACAAACTGTACATTTATGACTGGGAGTGCAAACAGGCCATCCTGGCGTACGCCTTAAACAATTGAGTAAACCCAGAAAACCTCAATCAGGATGGCGGCTTATGGCGAACATTAATATAGAAGAATATGGTATGGATAGTAGTGAAGGTGAAGAGATGAGGCGTTTAGGGAAAGGTCAAAGACATAAATGGGGAAGACTGTGAAGGAAAAGGAAGGAAGAAAAAGTGAAGAAAAGGAGGAAGAAGTAGGTGAAAAATAAAATTTATCCAGAAGTGGTACAGAAATGTTACTTTTGGTATACATTAGCACTTTACATAAATATACAAACATTTGTAACAGCAGAGAAGCACAATAGGCTCTAAGTTAATAGTACCAGTAATTTATAATATAATATTGACAGTATTGAGAAACAATGTAAACGTACAATAGGATATAAACATCAATTGTGATTATTATTAAGACCTATATATTGTAGATATGACAATGATGACAGTACAAAAATAGCTGTAAGTATTTTAGCTTGGCTAATCTCTTTTAAATATTTATTTGAAAATTTTATTAGGAAGTACAGAAAATATGTGGTTGTTAATAATTTAGATGGAGTGAGAGGGAGGAAAATGAGAATAGAGTAGTAAGGTATGGGGTGGAATTTTGAATTTAAAGAGTGAGGAAAGTACGGCGTTTAGGGGCGGTGACTGGTACTTGGTAGTGGGAAAAGTCTGACGATGAAGAGGGCATTAATACCCTTCTATATGTCGTTATACTTACCCAAGTATTTAATTCGTTTTTGAATTTACGGAAAGTATTCGAATGTTTTAGACTCGCTGGTAGTTTATTCCAGGCTCGGATAGCTGTAATGGTGAAAGATTTGCTGAAAGAAGTCGTGCTGTGACGTGGTACACAGAGCAGAGCTGAACTACGAGCTCGGTTTAATTTCAGAGGATTGAAATTACTTATTAGACGTGTTACATGAGAACCGTGTAAAATTTTATAGAGAAGAAGTAGAGAGTGAAGTAACCGTCTTTGTCTAGAGTAAGCATACGAAGTGAGTCAAAAAAGTGCGATACATGGTCGTATTTTCTTAGATCAAAAATAAACCGTACGCATGTGTTCTGTGCTACTTGAAGTTTACGTTGTAATGTAAGTTTACGATGTCATGTTTGTCAGAAGAAAGTCACAATAGTCAAAATGTGGCATGATAAGTGATTTAATGAGTGTCTCACGTGTACTAATTGGTAAAAGCGTTCGCAGGCGTTTCAGCGAATGCATTGCGGCAAAAACTTTACGGCAGGTTGAATCTACTTGCGAATTCCAGCTGAGGGTGTTGTCAATAAACACTACTAGGTTCTTGGCTTCGGAACACCAAGGTAGAACGGTGTCATTTATATAAATTTTAGGCAGGGTAGACGAGGATATTTTATTCACAGTGCTTTTTGAACTAATAATCATGCACTGTGATTTATTTGGGTTTAATTGTAGGCCTAATAGTAGGCCTAATGGAAATTGACCGTGATTTCGAACTTTGTTTTTATTAGACACTATTATATGATCGATCCAAGTTTCCGTGCTCTTTGAGTGGTGTGTAGGTGCTAGAGGTAAAATTTCGAGGCACATGCTGTGGAAAAGCGCGTAAACTGCTCTGCAGAAGGAGAGGTTTTTAATAAGTTATGATTAAAGTCACCCATTACAATAATATATTCATAAGAATGGATCACAGATGCAAAGGTTTCGTCCAACATATCTATGCTGCCTGACTTAGGAGGTAAATATATGACAGCCAAGAGACATTTTTTCCTAAAAGTCCGACTTCGATAAAAGATATTCACTTCGTTGGCAATCCGTATTTGTTGAAGAGAGTACAAGTTTATGTCTAAGATCGTCGCGAATGTATATACCGACACCTCCACCATGTGCGGCGACACTGGCTTTCGATCAGCTCTTATCAAGCGGTACCCTGGAATTGCTACTAGCGCGGAATTGAGAGAATTTTTCAACCAGGTTTCGCTTAAGAGAAGCGCATGAAAACGGTGTTTAGATATTATTTCCGTTACTTCATCGAAATGGCAGGGCAGAGACTGAGCATTTAGTGCTAGTACTGACAGAAAGAGCGAGGATTAGGCTTATTTCTAACATCAGACGCTTGTACCGTCGGAGAAAGGTTCCGGTCACCCACAGGTAAAGGATTTACAGGATTTAGGGGGAAAAGAGTAGGTAGCATTAACTGAGGGTTTGAAGGCGTTCGCAGAAGACAGAGGAAGGAGAATTCTCGGAAATATCCTAAAGTGGTTGTGAAAGAGGGGTGTGGAGTGGGGAGGTGGATGGGTGGGGGCGCTCCTACGCTAAGCTTGAACTGCCTCCAGCTGGTCCCTGGTTTGCACCCGGGCACGACTATTACCACGTTTGATGACGATGGTGCCGTCTTCTGTCCACACGTTCTTGAGACCAAAGCGGTCGATGGCAGCTTGTAGCAAAACCAGGCGCGATTTCGTGAGATCCTCACGAATCGTGATACCAGAATGCTTCAGCAGCCGTTTCGAGCGAAACATTTCACTCCGTTTCCTATAACTAATAAATTTAACAATAATTGGCCTGTTTTTTTCGGGTTTGGACCTATCCGATGGCTCCTATCAATATCTTGCAAGGTTAAGTTAACACTTATTTTTTGGCGACTTCTTCGATGACCAGCTTGTCGGTGTCTTCATTATCATTTTCTTTCACGCCGAATATCCGCAAGCAGTTTCGGCGTGAGTACATCTCGAGCTGGTCTGTCTTTTCTTCTAACTGAGATTTGAGATTTGAAATCTCACGGTCACGTTCAGCCAGTTTTTTCTCTAAACCTGCCACAAGATTAGCACTGAAATTCATTGAGTCTTCCAAATGCTTTGCTACCAGTTCATTTAGTATAGATGCCAAAGAGCATAAGAAAGTAGGCGAAGTTACTGCCTTATCCAGTGCCTCATTCACTTGCTCCGTAATTTTGGTTTCAAGATCAATATTGGCACTAGATGCGTTCTTGTTGACTTAGTGTAAGGGATCAAGAATTTTGAAAATGTGCACAATTCACTTTTCCCCATAGCACGTCATACGCAGTTTTAACTGTTTTTACGTAAATTAAATAAATAGTTTGGGTAACACCGCATCATGAAAGGTATAGACGCTCATTTCATTGGGTAACAGAATGCAGAATTGATACATATTAAACGGCACTCGAGTTTCGCAGACCACCCAAGTATGTCATATTTTTTTTCTTAAATGATTCTATTTTGATTTTATTTTCTTAATTGATTTCATTTTTTCTTAAATGATTCTTAAATGATTTTCTTAAATGATTTTAAAGGTAAAATAGATTAACTAAAACAAGTTGATAATAGAAAAATTATTTTTCAAGCCATTTAACTATGAGTTTTCAAATTTGTTCAGAAAAATCCCAAAATGTGCAATGTTCGGGTAGCATTAACTAAAACGTGCTATATCGTTCAGTAACCCCCAAACATGCAATTTTGTGCAAAATGAAACAATTACTAAAATAAAGTCCGTTTCATGATTCCAATTTCTATCATGGTTTCATCTAATTTGAAGTTAGCAAAGAAAATATGCAGTTACATGTGAATCCGGTCTTTACAATCAGAATTATTAAATTCAAAGTTATACACCAGAGGTACATCCTATAAACTGCCTAAGGGCAGTCTTCCCGCTAAGAATCCCGTACGATAAATCAATAAATAAACATTCTATAAATTATAACAAACAGAAATATTAAGTAAATTTTTTACAATAATTTAGAACATTTTATGAAGACCGGCAATATTAAGATAGTTTAAAATTGATTTGCAACCTTCAATAGAATTAAATAATTTATAAATATCGTTTTTGATGCGAAGATAGTTTCTTAGGTTTTGGAGGTTTAAACCATTAAGGATAATATGAGATATTACAACATTTTGGACAGGTCGCGAGGCCTTTTCTTATTAGATGGGAGTGGGTGAGCGAAGAATGGACAATTCTTAATCTTGTAATAAACACTTGTTCTTTTCTTCTTAATGTAAATTTAATTCTTAAAGTAAGTGAATTGTTACGAACACTAACACGTTTTTCACTGTACTCTAGGTCGGCCCTTAGGGTAATTTTCCGAAAGTTGCATTTTTTGCTCCCACGACTATTCTGGTTTATTCTACAAGAAAATGATCTGTGCAAACTTTCAGCCCTATCGGCCAATTGCTAGGCGACTCCCAAACGCCTTAGAGTTTGAGCATAGTTCGCAACACAAATAATTTCATTAAAAATGGTGAACTATTAACTAGGGAGACCATTTCTTTTTTCCCAATTTCTGTGACTCATTTAAGCAGCCCCAGCAATTGTTTAAAAACATTTTAAATCGAATAACTCAAGTGTTTATTTAATAATTTCTGGAATATCTTGAAAAATTAAAGTTATATTATTTTTTTAATAGTTCAAGCAACTGTAACAGAAACACCCAGAGACACTACAGTCATTTATGTATAATCAAACTATTTCATTTTAATCACTATTTAATTATTATCATATTATAATCACTATTTTAACGAACGAATATTGAATATTATTTTATCCCAAGAGAGGATTCAGTAGCAGTTGGCTATTCTTCACGATCTTCGGGAATCATTTGTAAAACATATTGTGTCAGTTTCAGTTTTTGTGAGCATGTTATTTATATCCAGAATCCAGTTATAATCCAGAATGAGTTAAACACCTCTTTCCGCAAAGCCGTTCACAACAACACTCCTCTCAAGTTTTCGAATTCAACTTTTGTAAACAGGACCATCGCCTGGGTCCTTACCGCGAAAACCTGCACTGATAGAAAATCTAGAAAAGAAATATTTTTTACCAGGAGTTACAAAAGACGAAAACTCGATGTTAGTAAAGAAAGAAAAAATATTATTTTGATGCAGAATATATCTCTTCGGTTGATTTTTTCTTTACTCTCTTCATCTTTGTCTACTTCCAGAATAACTTAAGCCATTTTTACCTTAACCGCCGTTGGGACACTTTCATCAAACAAGACTAGAGCCACAAGGGAACTAAGTACCAGAGGTGGTTTGAAAGTTTGTTTGGAGCAGCTTTTCTGATTTCTGAATCAATATCCTGATAATTTATCAGTCGATGGAACAGGAAACCATGATATGGTACCTTCATTGCTTCTGATGTACTCCTTCGGACGTACTCCAGAGCAAAAAACATTTACTAGTCAAAGAGTTCTTCATACACGGCAACTGAAATTTACATTGAAATAGGTGAATTTTACAGCTATTTAGCGCCCTCCAACTACTATGACTTACAGCTCCTGTAATAAGAAACGAACCCGTGCTTTGGAGATGCTAAGAAAGATTACATAGGAACATTCAAGGAACCTGGTTCCTTGAATGTTCTGCTGATGTGTAATTCAATGGATAGCGTTCCCTCATTAAGTTTAGCACCTGAAGATGTAAAAACGAGTTACGAAACGTTTTGAAATTACTGAATAAATGATTGTCATAAAACACTTTGGATACTTTTATTTGTAGGAATCTATTGAGTTTTCGAAACACTTCAATTGAAGTCATTTGAAGTACTTCCATTAGCAAACACAATAATGTTTATAAATTGATGGAAATGTGCATATTAATGGCATGAGAGAGATTAAAAAACATGTTTGTAAGTTTTCAAAAACAAAAGAATACACCAAAATGAACTTTACGTCATTTTAAACAGTGCAATTAGCACTCACCATTCGAAAATTTGAAGAAAAATTGAGTCATATTATAGATAATGGCGTTTAAGCCTTTCTGAAATGTGGAGTTTGGGTTAATTTTACAGAATACTGTTGATTTTCGAGAAACTTTATTGACATTATTTAAAGCACATGTACTTATAAATCTAATAATGTGAAAAATTGCCTCTAATGTAAATATTACTGACGTGAGAGACAAATTAAAAATTACATTTTATAATATTTGAAAAAAAACAAGAGGATAGAGCAACATGGTGTTTATGTCATTGGATAGGGTGCATTTGGTATATCCTACCAAAAATTTAAAGAATAATTTGGAGTCGTTTACGAGAAAATCTTGGTTTGTTATGTCTTAAAATTGCAAATAATTCATGCACTATTGCACGAAAATTACTTAAATTTTCAAAAAAATCTACGTGACGTTAACGAAAGAGAGATTCGTGGACAACAAATTTCATTTGAAAGAAAAATCACTACCTTCAATTTTTTAGTTGTAGAAAGACGCCGGAAAAAAATCAAACTTTTAAATCATCGCAACTTCAGAGTTAACTGTGGCAATCGGACCTTTGCCATCCATTTTTATAAGTGTATTTTACTCTGTTCTTACAAGAAATTGAAAGAAAAGATTTTGTGCCGTTTTAGAAAAAAAAATTGAAAAAGTGCGGGGGACTGCATGTAAAGTACCCCCAATTTTAAAGAATGTTTTTCAAAATTTCAAAACATCAATTAAAGCCAGATGGATAGGGGTTTATTCGATTTGGAAAATATCGCATGTGTGGTTTAGGCGCTAGGTTTGTTGACATACGACAGACGGACAGACAGATGTCCGTCAATCCGTCAATGCGTCAGTTCGTCAGTTCGTCAGTGCGTCAGTCCGTCAGTCCGTCAGTGCGTCAGTGAGTCAGTCCGTCAGTGCGTCAGCCCGTCAGTTCGTCAGTGCGGCAGTCCGTCAGTGCGTACTTCTTTCCGTCCGTCCGTGCGCCGTCCGTCCGTCCGTCCGTCCGTCGTCCGTCCGTCGTCGTCCGTCTGTCCGTCCGTCTGTTCGTCCGTCCGTCGTCCGTTCGTCTGTCCGTCCGTCTGGCCGTCCTCTGGCCGTCCGTCTGGCCGTCCGTCTGGCCGTCCGTCTGGCGTCTGTCTGGCCGTCTGTCTGGCCGTCCGTCTGGCCGTCCGTCTGGCCGTCTGTCTGTCCGTCCGTCTGTCCGTCTGTTCATCTGTCCGTCTGTCGTATGTGAACAAGTCTAGCGCCTAAGCCACATGTACGATCTTTTCCAAATTGAAGAAACCCTATCAATCTGGCTTTAGCTGAAGTTTGAAATTTTGAAAACATTCTTAAAATTTGGTGGTACTACTTTAAATGAAGCCTCTCGGACATTTTCAAAATTTTCTCAAAATAGGCTCCAAATATTTTCGTTAAATTTCTTGTAAGAATAGAGTAAAATATACTTATAAAGGTGCTTAGGTTTTATTTTCGCTGTTCACTCTGAATTTTCGAAAATTGCAAAAGTGATTTTTTTTGTGAGTCTCTACATCTATAAAATTGAAGAAATAGATTTTCTTTCGAAATTTGTCACCCATAAATAGTTCTTTCATTAAGGTCATGTAGACGTTTTTGAAAATTTTAGCAGTTTTTGTGCAATAGAGAGAGAAATTTTTGAAAGTTTAAAAAATTACAAAAACATGATTTTCTCAAAAACGGCTCCAAGTATTTTCTTTAATTTTTTGGTAGGGTCAGTGCCCAGCCAACTCTATTCGATGACATAAGTGTCATATTTCTATACTTTTGTTATTTTGCAAAATTTAAAATGTCATTTTGACTTGTCTCTCACGTCGGTAATATTTGCTTTAGACGCGATTTCTTCACACTATTGAATTTATGAGTACATGTGCTTTAAATAATGTCAAATAACGTTTCAAAACAGTTTTCTGTAAAATGAGCTCAAAATTCCAAATTTTCAGAACGCTCAATCGCCATTTTGTCAACAATGGATTGACATTTTTTCTTCAAATTTCTCAAATAGATTGTGCTAATTGCACTGTTTAACATGACGCAAAGTTAATTTTCGTGCGTTATTCTGTTTTTTTTAAGAATTACAGAAATATAATTCTGAAATATCTCTCACGCCGTTAATATGCACATTTCCATTGCTTGGTATACATTTGTGAGTGGAAGTGCTTGAAAGGACTTCAATTGAAATTTATCAAAAACTCAATAGATTCCTGTGAAAAGATCTCGAAATTTCGCATTTACAGTCATGCTTAATCGCCATTTTCTAAAATACTGCTTCAAAATTTTCAATGAAAATTTCCATTTTGACGAGATTTTACTCTTCTATATATTCTTGAAGTAATATTTCGGTTCTACTATTAGTTACCGAAAAGTTAAGAAAATGTCAAGAAAATGTACTTTGGGTGACGATAGTGGAAGTTGCTGTTGTAATTTTATTATTATTATTATTATTATTATTGAGTTTATTTCTCAGTTAAACTGGCAAATGTATCTGTTTTTGGTGGCATATAACCAGATTCTGCTCTTATTAAAGGGAATTCACCCTATCCCACTTCAGCTTCCTGTAAAACCTTCGAACAATGGAAAAGTCTGAAGTAAGACCGACAGTTTGCAATTTTATTGGTCGTTACAAATTCTCAATTTTTAAATATGTTTTCGACATAACTCCTTCCGATGAGATTACCAAGGCATTTCTGAGAACTTTCTTCAACCGGCAGATTTGTTTCTATCGCATTGCATGGTCCTCATACTTCCTGATCTCTAAATCAGTTTCCTGATGTTATGGGTCAGAAAAGCTGCAATATCAATTATAGAGGCTACTTTATTGGTTTTATCAATGAGGAGGACATCAGGCATGTTATAATCCACTGTTTTGTCCATGATAACAAATCGGTCCCAGTACATCACATGGTTCTTTGAATCAAATACGGGTGCTGGACAATATTTGTTATATGGCGTACAAGAGTCAAGCAACCGTGTTTAACAGCAAGTTCTTGATATATCAATTTTACGAGTTGGTTTTGTAGTCCAAGATAGGCGTTGTCTGATAATACAATACAGCCTGAAATAATGTGCTCAATAATTCACCATATGATTACATTTTAGGCATTTGTCTATCACATTCATCTTCATAATATTTTTTCTTTGTGTTTTGTTCGCAGAGCCTATCTTGGGCAGCCATTACAAACCCTTCAGTCTGTGGGTATAACTATCCACTTATTAGCCAATGCAGAGACGCAGCTTTATCAATGTGTTGTTCTTCCAGATGACTGTAAATATTCGGTGTAGGATTTTCTCCTTCCAAGATTGTAGTTTATCTTGTGTATTTGGAATGTTTTTCGTGGTGTTACAAGGAAGATTCAGTGGCGTGTGAAAATCAATTTCATTAACCAACTGCATAATTAGGTCACAAGGGCTCATCAGTTTACTTTTCATATTCTGTTCTACTTTTCGGATAGACGGAAGGCCTCTTCCTACAACTTTCGGGGTAGATAGTGTCTGTCTGTGGAAGAGTTGGGTGCAGACATCGTAATTTAGTGGTATTTGTCATGTTATTCGGTCTAACAAATTTAAATCAGACCACTTAATTATTCCAAAAGAGTAGGTTTACGTTGATACGGCCCAGATGTTGATGGCTGTTATAATGTTCTTACCTGATAATTTTGTGTTGAGTACTTTCGTTATTCTAGTGCAATACTTTTCCGTGAAGTTCTTCTTTAGCTGGGTGTGTTCAATTGTAGAGTTCTGCCATATTCCAAGATATTTGTACATAGCATCCGGATCCAATTCTTCAATACCTTGGAGATGTTGGTTGGGTTGTACAGTTCCCGAATTTCGAATAGCGCATTTGTCTATACCAAATTACATGTTAATATCTTTACTATAGGTAGTTGCAGTGTTTATCAATGATTCAAGTTCTTTCATGGTTCTAGCATAGAGTTTCAGATCACCCATAAAAAGATGTGTGATTTTTTATCATATGTTATCTTGTACCCCAAATTACTTTCTTCCCATAGTGCAGATAATGGGTTGATGGCTAACAAACCCATATTGACGAGAGGGAATCGCATTGGAATATTCCTCTTTTAATGCTAATGGATGCAATTTTTCTATTTTCAATTTGGATGTTTGTTCTCCACGTCATCATCGCCTTCAAACATTTAATAATTCCGAGAGATCTTGTAAATTTCAAGAACTTCAATAGTCAATCGTGAGGACTGGATCGTAAGCCTTGGTGTAATCTATGTAGCATACATGTAGATTCCGCATCTCAGCTCGCACCTGCTTCGGTATTAGAGCGTCGATGGTAAGTTGCTGTTAGCAGCCAGGGTTCCACGGACACATCCCTTTTGTTCTTCTGCCAAAATGCTGTTTGTTTCGTAATGTTTGTATATTTCTTAATTTACTGTAGCAGTGGAAAACTTGTTTAATACAGATAAACACGTGACTGGCCGATAGTTTCGGGCTTCGAAGTCTTAGTCGTTGCTGGTCTATTGTCCAACAAAAACGTTCCGCAGGAGAAGTTTGTTTCTCTTGGGCGCTACTTTGCTTATCGGCTGACAATCCTTCGGGCTGATGCCGGTCAGGGCCAGCCTATTCAGCTCCTGACTGCCACCGGATCGCTCGATGCCACATCCGGCAGTGGCTCGAAGGTACCCTGGCGCTCCCCAGGCAGCGACTTTTGTTCCGAGGCCTTACTACTTTTAATACGAGTCTCCATATTGCTATGGATGCGTCATTGCCCTGTTTGCTACTCTGTAGAATTGCCCCTCCCCCTTGTGGCAAAAATGTTTCGAGCTCATTTGTAGGGTTGGACTCTGAAAGATGAGTGATTAAGTAAAGGCAAGTGCGGATAGGTTCGGAAAGGTGACGGAAGACAAGCTACCCAATCCACCTGTCGCCTTCCGGCTCTTTGGTACATGTAAGATTGAGTTACTAGGTAGGGACTTCGGTCAGCTGCTCCGATTGGTCGTCGGAGAGATCGGGGGAGATCCCATGTTGCTATTCTACTGAAGACCCCGCACCACACGGGGTGTATTATTATTATTATTATTATTATTATTATTATTATTATTATTTCTGTACTTTTCTCAGTAAGCATTGAGAACCATTCATCTATTCATACGACTTAGGCTGTAGCAAATGCAACTGGTAATGACAGATTTGAGGAAAGACGGAGAAGAAATTCATCTTGTCCGTCCTTCAATTTAAAATTTTCGCACAATATGGCAAGTCTGTAGGATTAAAGCTTTTTGGATGGTTATGCAGATTCCTTTTGATAATCCTATTTTTGTAAGACCTGAAGCAAATCGGTCTGTCACCACTCCTGTGGCTGAGATGATTATTGGCACTATTTCAACCTTACTCAGTTGCCAAACATGTTGGATTTCTGCTGCCAAATTCTGGTATTTTGAAATCTTCTCCGATTCTGTCTTGTTCAGATTTTTGTCAGTGGACAGCCTACATCTATGATTGTTGCATACTTTTGTATTTTATTATATTATTATTATTATTATTATTATTATTATTATTATTATTATTATTATATGACTTATGCACTTCTCCCACGCGGGGAAACATTCACCTGTCACAGATGTCATAGTGGCTAGGCTCACTCGTACGGCTCAGAGCAAGTAACAATCAAAATCTTCATTTACTTCCAGGACCTCTAACACTACATATCAGACACATCAATGACAGTTTTTCTGACAATATGACAGGTGTCTAGAATGACTGCTTTTTGTACTATTGCTAGTATATGCTTTATATTCAATTCTTGCAGATGTTTGATGAGGGATTTTGGTATTATTCCAGTTGTGGAAATTGTCAGGGGTCGGATCTGAACCTTTTTTACTTTCCAAATCTTCTTTATCTCACCTGCTAGCTCTTGGTATTTTGTGACTTTGTTCGTGTATGCGGATTGGAGATTATGTGACAGTAGTACCGTAATATCGATGATGGTGACGTCCTTCTTGATTTTATTAAGCACTATGTCTGGTCTATTTGCAGTGATGGTCTTATCTGTTCTAATCTCCCAATCCCAATACATCTTCATGGATTCATTTTCCAAGTATGTTTTCATTTTTCATGGATTCATTTTCCAAGTTTCTTTTTTTTCTCAAGTTTCTCAAGTTTTCCACACTAAGATGTTCTTTAACAGCCAGAGATTGGTGAACGATTTTTGCAAAGTTGTTATGTCGTCGCAGGTATTCCGTTCCAGCAAGAATTTTACATGCCTCAGTAATGTGCTCAATTGTTTCCGTCTCCGTTGAGCATAACCTACATTTATCGTTCAGTGTTTCTTTTAATATATATTTTCTGAATGTACATCATGAATCCAGCGGTTTCTCCATATAAGTTACCTGCAGTTAACCAAAGATGCGAAAATGTGCTGTCAACATTTGTATCCTCAAGCTGATGGGGATACGAATCGTGTAAAGATTTCTGCTTTCATGACAGTATTTTTTCTTCTATAGATTGCCAGGTATTTTCCAGATCTTGGTTTTGGTTTTGCAGTTTTAATGGTGTTATATTTACGTCTGCAGGACACATATCTCATACATGTGTTTATCCTGCCTTGAATGGAAGTATTCCCTTAGGTCTTGAATTTGCTTGCAGTGTAATTGAAGGACACTCGTGATACCCACTCCTCCCTTGCATGGAGGTAGCGTTACCCTTTCAATTGCTGATTTGGGATGCCTCTCATTCGTTGCTTGGTTATCTTAACTCTGATTTGTCTTTCAATATTTTCCAAATCTGTCTTCGACCATTTCACCACTCAAAGGTGTAACCCAAAACAGGGATAGCGAATGTATTGATTACTTTGACTTCATTCCGCCTATGAAGATGCGTTTTCAGAACTGTTTCTACCCTTCTCATTACTTCGGTGGAAGTTTCTCTTTAATAAGAGTGTCATTGATACCTTGCAATTGTTGGAATCCCAGGTACTTGTACAGCTCTTCGCCTGTCTGTTTTCGATGACACCTTTCCCTGTGTCAAAGCCACTAATTTGGGTTATTTCCCCTTTTGTAAGGTGTAGTGATTTGCACTTACTAAGGCCAAATGACATATGTATGTCGTTACTGAACTTTGTTGTTATATCCAGCATTTTGTGCAATTGTGTAGGACAGTTGGCATACATTTCCATGTCATCTATGTAGAGTAAATGGCTTATTGTTAGGAACCTTTAGATGATTTAATTTTGAAACCGTACTTCGTTTCATTAAGAGCTCGACTTAATGGATTGAGGGCCATACAGAACCACAGTGGACTGAATCAGTCACCTTGAAAGATACCCCGTTTGATTTGTAGTGTCCCTGATGACAGCTTTATCTCGGGGGTTGTCGGTTGCAGATCTGTTGTCCATTTTTTCATGGTTTCTTGAAAAAACTGTATTAGTGTTGCATCTACCCTATACATTTGCATAATCTCTATAAGGTAGGAGTGCGGAACAAAGTCAAATGCGTTTTGATAATCAATATAGTTGAAACTAAGATTCCTGTTTCCTTTCATAGATTGATGAGTGATTACAGAGTCAATTATCACTTGCTCCTTACAACCTTTTGAATGTCTGTATCAACCTTTTTGCTCTTCTGTCTCTTGGCTGTCCGGGACAAGCCGCGTCAATCTGCTCGTAGCTGACGTATCGGCCAACATATTGTGGCCTTCCTCAGAGCTACTGCTGTCAATTTGTTTTTAAATTTTTCCCTCGCCAGTTGCCCTGGCAAGGCGGAATTTATTCATTTACTAGGATACAATAAATGCTCCAACCGTGAGGTTTGTGGAGCTGCGAGAGGGCGATAACTTAAAAATACTACTTAAAACTAATCTTAGACTAATTAAAACTATACATGGCCACTTTGGGCTACTTGTTTTAAACAATAAATATTGATGAAGTACTATAGTTCTTTAGATTGTTCTCATTTCTTCTGTTTTGCTTCTGTTTGTGTCAAATGGCTCGCGTGACCACCTTATAAGGAAGACAAAGGGGGTGACCAGGATTGGTCAAGGTATCGGCCAATAGGAAGCCGGTAGATGGTATGGGATTGGCGGAGGAAGAACCGAGCTGTAGCGGGAAAGGGGGGCAGGTGGATGGGTGGGGAGGGTGGCAGCAGAATGGGGGAGACATTTTGAAGCGGATTAACATAAAAGAGCCGAAAATTGGTGTGTAGAGCCGTTCGAGAGGCAAAGGACAAAACAGCCAATCGGCGACCGTCATTGGTCGACCATGGGGTCCCTGTAGAGGTACCGGATGGCGGGTCGTGAAAGCCTGTTCCCAGGTGGAGCTGAGGCGCAAACCGTCGTCCCGTTTAAGTTAATGTGCCTCCTAATATTTCTAGGGCCTCTTTAATGACCCGTGGCCACCAACGGTCCTCGCAGCTAATTGTCCGGGTCTTGTTGAACTCAATGGGGGGCCGGTTTCGGCGGCGTGTAGAACCGGTCACCTCATTGAGTTCAACAAAGATTCGGTGATCTAATTGGTTCAACGCCTTGCGCAAATGTGCGATGTACCATACAGCACAATATCCTGAATTTCGTAGTGCTTACTGCAGCCTGGGATCTTAGACACGTGCTTTGTAAGATCTTTAGGAATGAAGCCCCGGGCACCTATTATTACTGGCACAATGTCTGCTCTTAACATTCCACATTCGATTGACCTCGATTGCAAGATCTTTATAGTTTAGATATTTTCAGCAGACTTTGCAGTTACGTTTCCATCACATTTACAGATACATCTATGAGGAGACATGTTTTTTTTTGTACTTGAATCACTATATCTGGTTTGTTAGCCATTATAGTGCGATCTGTGTGAATCTGTTGATCTTACAAGATGATGTTATGCCCAGCCGTTGTTACTGGTTTGTGTGTGGTTGTACCATTTATTGATTATCTCTGGGACATGCACAGCTTTAATTGTATACTAGTGAAGATATGAGCACACTTTATGTCTTTTCAGATATTCATGTTTAACTAGAATTGCACATCCTGAAACAATATGATCAGTTATTTCAGACTACTCTCCGCACAATCGGAATCTGTCTTCCTGTGTTATCTTGAAGATGACCTCATAATAGCGTGTCCATAGTGCCTGATCTTGTGCAGCTATTAGGAATGCTTCTGACTCTATTTTCATTGTACCTCTCTTCAGCCACGCATGTCTTAGCTCATCATTAACGTTCACATTATCGAAACGAGCTAAATATTGGCCATGCCGAGGTTTGTTTCTCCAAGCCTGTTTCAATAGTTTTTGGGATTCGGTTCTGGTACTGAATTTTGTCAGTGGATCCGTGACTGCTTGGTCCACCGCTTGCAGGTCTTTTGGTGCTATTTTCTTTGCAAGTTTTACAATACCCCTGCCTTTGTTCTTTGGTTCGGTCAAAATAATTTTCTTCATACAAAATTACATACTTAGCCATTCCAACTACTGCGTTTCGGTGTGCAGACTCCACTATCTTAGTCCGAGGCCACCTTCCTTGCGTGCCAATATTAGCTTTCGGTTGCAAGCTCCATACATCATAATGTGAAATGTCACTATATGCCGAGATATTTAGACGTTCTTCCAGGCTCAAGATCTTATTATGTTTCCACCATTCAATTGAATATTTTGCGACTTATCAAGCTTACCCTAACTATATTTGCGTTCGCACATTTGTCAAGGCCAAACTGCATACATATGTCATTACTGAAGCCTTTTACGATAGTAAACATTTCATAGAGAGCTTTCTCATTCTTGGCAAATAGTTTTAGATCGTTCACTTTTAGAGGTGACTAATTGGCTTTTCCCTTTTGTCCAGTTTATATCCAAAAGAGGGGTGATTAAGCTTCCTACTCAATGGGATCAAGCAAATACAGAATAGCAGTGGTGACAGGAGTCCCCTTTGGGAATATACCATTCTTTATCTATATAACTCTTGACAAGCTGTTTTGCCCATTTTCAGAAATAACGTACTACTCCACTAGTTTCGGGTATATTTATATATTTCCAGGGCCCTGACTATCCAGTCATGTGGGACGCTGTCATAGGCTTTTTCATAATCTATCCAAAAGCTCAAATCCCTTTTTGCTCTGTTTAGCAATTTTCCCAGATTATCTTGTTGAGATTATCTTGCACCCATACGAGCTCTTACGGCATCCATTCTCTCAATGGATAGCAGATCATTTAGTTGTGTTTGTATATTTTACCACCTATTGCTGCTCTATTCATGATTGGCAGGAAGGTGATTGGTCTGTAGTTTTAGGAGTATTCCATCTCCTCCCTTAGGCAATTGATTGATTGATTTTTCGTGTTCCCGGTCACGTCATCTACTCTGATCATTAGTCCCGTTAGTGTATAGTATGTTTTTCTCGGAGATGGCGGTGATCTTCCCGCTGGATGGCGATATCCGGCGCCGACCTACCGTCAGCTAGTGGAGTTTCCCTTAACTAGGATTCTCCTAAGCGGGCACCGCCCCAGCCGGGACAAGCTCTATATCTCCCGACCGGTCTCCCGGAATATGTGGTAGTGCAGTGCATGTTAATGAAAGTGTGTGGGTTGGAAGAGGAGGATAGGACAAGGAAAGAAAGGACAGATAGCGCGCGGTCCGTCGCCCGTTTGTTAGGGTACTGCTCCGGCATTCGCCTGGTGTTGATCGGAGAAACCATGTAAAACTACCGATCAGAGCAGCCGGCCGCTAGAATTCTCCTCCAGACAGCGACTGAATTCGACCTAGCAGAAAAGATACTGTCGAAAATCCTGCCGTCGTCAGGACTCGAACCTAGGACCTCCCGGTCAAAGACGCTGCACTGACATCAGTTGATGCACTTCCGGTCCCTTAGGCAAAAGATAGGTCACCATACACGGGTCATCCATACGGGCATCTCTTCAATCTTGTTCAGCATATTGTTTACTGTAATTTTCAGGTATGGATGCAGGGACATAAATTTCTTAATAAAAAAATTGGACTGTGTCTACCCTGCAGCTTTCCAGTTTGCAGTGGCTCTGATATATTGTTGCAAATCATCTTGAAGCCACATGTCCTTATTGAAATGTTTGGGATCTTACCATATACCAGCCCAGAATGATTCAATCTCGTCAATCGGTGGTAACTGAGGTTTAGTGAGTGCCTTATGATTTATGCTTCGGTAGAAAACCCTGGTCGCAACTTGGAGGCGTCGGCCCTAATAACTTCCAGGCGAGTGCGGTCTAATAACTTCCAGGCGAATGCCGGTGCGGGTCGGTTACGCGTCTGCGAGCAGTCGACCTCGCCGGCTCTCGAACCCAGGCCCGCCGGCCCCTTGGGCCCTTTCCCCGGCGTCCAGGTCGGTATTTCTTTCAAAGAGATGATTATTACATCGAAAGACACCACGCTTCTTATATCTTAATTATTTGTGCATACAATAGTTTTTCAACTTCTCGACTACAATTTATCTTGAAACTCCGTCTTCTATTCTATGTTTTCTTTCAATTGCTGTAATTTTATTGCACTTTTCGCATGTGATGGTTGCTCTTCATCGCCTCACTCAGTAGCGAAAGTTCTTGGCGTGTAAGTGCAATGTGTCGTTCTATCTTCTTGATATTATTATTATTATTATTATTATTATTATTATTATTATTATTATTATTATTATTATTATTCTCTTTATTCACAGTTTTCCTGGTACATAAGGCGGCCATACAGACATTATGTTTTATCAAAGCATGACAACCATCAATTATTTCCTGTAAACAATATAACAAAATAATAAGATGAATAAGAGATCTAAAATAAACTATGTACATATCAAAATAAGTTATAAACAATGAATTCATATATATAAAACTATATATATATATATATATATATATATATATATATATATATATATATATATATATATACACACACATATATATACATATATATATATAAACTATATACATATATAAAATACAATTATAAACAATGAATTCAGAACCCTCATTATTTCCCAGAATTTCCTCACTAAAGAGCAAGAGTAATGTAAAGTTGCTAGCAGGATCTTCTAGGTAACGAAGGCACTTTAGACTTTGACAGAAGATTGAATTTATTTTACAAGTTTTAATACAACTTACTCGCTAACTTACAACTAGATATATGATATATTTTTCATGGCTGCCTCCGTATTTATGTCGACGCAGGGCGCTTGTCGTGACGCAGGAGGGAGGAGGAGTCTGAGTGCAGCGGTGACGCTGCAAGATGTTATTTTGAATTTTGGGTGTAGGGTGAACTTTAGATGCCCTGACTCAGAGGCATGTGAGTCAGTGTTTCAGTTCGTCATTGCGGACCTTACCCTTGTTTTTCAGGGTCCGCAATGCCGTTATGAAATATTAGTTTAAAATTGATACGCTGTGGCATGTCGCTGCTATTGCAACAACGGGCGATATGACTGTCCCCTTTGTTCACAATTACGTCCCTAGTATTTCTGTTCTCCTAAGTTACATAATAAATATATATTGTATATCTGTTTTCGAAACATTATGTATCATACATAATATAAAATTATTATTGTACATTGATAGTGTTAGATTCTTTTATTATGTTGTAGCTAGGAGAAATAGGTTGTAGATCTAACCGAAGATTTACATTAAGATGGTGATAATGAAAATCTATTTCATGCGTTATATTTGTCACTTTATTTGATTTAAAAAGGGGTTTATACCTATAATGGGTTGGCTTTGCCTCTAGGTAATTCCATAGTGGAAAGAGGCATGATAGTTGGAATGTATAATATTGGGTCCAGAAATTTCTACAGCATTCTGTGATTCTAACAACTCTGTAAGATTGTTTTTGTAGACTCTGCTAAAGAAAAGAACATACTCAGAATTCAACAAATGAAATAACTGTACTTCATTTGTTATTGAGGCAAATTTACATCCTTGCGTATTTGTTAATTAGAGGGCGTGGTTCGCACTTTAAAGTTAGGACAGATGTAGGATTCTGAACCTTTTGAGCAGAGTGCAGTAGACCACTTAGATGTAGGACCCTGTAAATAGTAGCTCTCACTTGGAACGAGAACAATATTAGAAAGCGTAGGCACGGGATAAATAGTATATAATTGATAGTGGTTGCCATCTGTAAGTGGCACTGAGAGTATTACAATCATTTCATTGTCCATCATTATCACCTGAGTTGTTGTGAATTTTAGGATTTCATATACATGATATGGTCTGTTGGTATTACGAATTTTCAGATAAATTGAGCTAGATGTCTTGCGATGTTGTCCAGATCTTGCTGCGAAAGAGAGTTCCACATTAGTCACGTCACTAAACGAGAGACTGATGGTTTCTTCTAGCGTTTCTATAACTTAGAGAGTCTTCTTACACACATTAACACGTATTGGTGATGTTCCAATATACTTATTTCGAAGTCTGCCTTTTTCAACATTTGATTAATTACACCCATGTTCAGGTTAACATAATTGAGTTCATCATAGAATTTCTTTGCAATGAGTTGCTAAATGACACAAGACTATTGATATGTTGGATTTCTTTCAAGTGGTTGTTCGGAGAGTTTATTTCATTTTGTAAAGTATTTAAGTCGTCTTGATCTAAGTTTCCAGAAACGAATTTGATTAGTTTTCTAGACCGTTAATTAACCTCTTTCTTTTCGCGGTTTTTGTGAAAGAAGTTTGCGTAGATTATCCTGCGTATTTTCTAGGACCTTCGTTAACTCGTAAAATAGGTAGGAAATGTATTATTTGATTGCATGAGTAAACACGCCGTGGTATTATATAGGTGTTATATGAATGAGATAAACTAGAGATGTTAAAATGAACTAAATTTATGGTAGTTGTTTATCACGACTGATGGTCCCAGTGGGTCGGCGAAAAGCCGTCAGTTTGGATTGGTTCTACGTAATCAGACCGAGTCCCGAGGAACCTGCAAGGTAAGAATGTTTTCTTTAGGTTTGATGTCTCTTAAACTTCTAACATGTATTTTTCCATTGCGCATTTTGCAATGGACTTTGTTATCTTCTAATTTTACTATGGTACCTTCGTTAAATAAGTTTTAGATTTCTTATTTCTTGTTAAGGGGTTTGTGACGTAGACAAGATCTCCGATTTTGTACGAATGTGAAAAAACGTTAGTTACCGGTTCGGATTTTTTTCTTGAGGATCGTAGTTGATCCTTTGCCTTTGAATATATTCATTGATTTTCGGAGAAGGAGAAAAATGTGTTCGAGGGCATCTGTAATACGGTCCATAGAGAATGTTGTATGGTGGTTTTGACAGCTGAGTGAATGGAGGAATTGTAATTGAAATGACATTCGTTATTAATTGTTGGAATGGGGAAAATTTGTCTGATCTCTGGAAATCCGTAGTTTTCTAGTATTGTTGAGTTAAATCTTTCTACAGGAGAATTTGATTGCGAATTCAAGGGTGGTAGCATGGTATTCAATGTTAAAAGATTTGCAATATTCTTTGATTAGGTTGTTCTCGAATTCTCCACCTTGATCATGCGTGATTTTCTTAGGAGACCGTGGTGCGAAAAATAGAGTTGTAGTTGATGCAATACCGCGAGCGCTGAGCCATTTGGCAATATGTACGCTTGCCCATACTTAGAAAAACGTCCAAAATGGTTAGTATCCGAATTTGTCTGAAATGAAAGGTGTCAATGTGGATTTGGGCAAAAGGATGGTCTGCTACAATGGGTCCTGAGTCCTCTACCTGGTTAGGGTGTCTTTCGTATTTGTTTCTTTGGCAGAGGTTGCATTCATTTATTAGAATCCTTACGTGTTCTCTTAGATGTGGCCAGTAATATTTAGTTTGTAGATGGGTGATGGTTTCACTAATACCATGTGGTTAATCGTGTGTTATTGCAAAATGAGTTGTTTTTGTTTTTCCGGCTCCTCTATATCTTCTAGAATTTTCTGAGATCTAATGATAATCAGCTCAGACGTAAAAAGCTTTTGACATGACCGGATAAAAGGTATTTCTATAATGACGTCTTTGAAGTGGACTGCTATTTATTAGAATGGTTAATTTGAGAAGGAGTGTTTCTAGGTCGTGCGGAGATTGTCTTGTGTTACGATCATAGTGTGTCGCGTATGTTTCTTAAATAATTTTTGTTCTAGCAGCTTTGGCGACTCTCCGAATTTCACGATAATTTGGTTGCGGTTCATATTTAAATTCCTTTCGGACATTTTTAATGTGAAAATGGGGTCCTCTTGGTTTGAATGAACTGTCTCCTTATCAATTTCCTTTTGATAGTTTTGGTCACTATTGATAGCTATCATTGAATCTGTTTCGTCGTTCGCGTTTACTTCTATTCGTGAAAGAGCATCTGCTACCAGATTCGTTTTCCTTGACATATCGGATATCAGTCGAACTCTTCGATTTTTATTTTCCACCGGTACAGTCTAGAGCTCGGGTCCTTCAAGTTGTAGAGCCACTGCAAGGACGGTGGTCTGTTTCTATTAGAAAGTGTCGGCCCCATAAATAAGGTTTAAAATGTTTGCAATTTTCGATTATGGCTAGTAATTCCTTTTCTATGGTGGAGAATTTGCGTTCAGCAGGATTGAGTGTTCGAGAATAAAATGAAACGGGGTGTCCTTTCTGTGAGAGCACACCTCCAAGAGCAAAATTGGAACAATCTGTTGTTAGGGTGAAGGTCTCGTCAAAGTCTGGATAGGACAGCACAGGTGCATTGATTAATAAGGTTTTGAGCGTGTTAAACGCGTTAACGTAATCCTTATTTTCGATGTCTATTTAAGACCCTTTTAAACATCGCGTCATTGGTTGCGCGACCTTGGCAAAAGTCCTTGATAAACCTTCTATAATCCCCGCCAAACCAAGGAATTGTTTGACCTCTTTGCTAGTTTTGGGCATTGGATAGTTTTACAGCTTGTATTTTATCCGGATTCGGTTTTACTCCGTCCTGGGTCACAATGTGGCCGAGGAAAGCAACTTCCTTATGAAGGAACTCTGTTTTGTCCAATTGGACTTTAAGATTTACTTCTCGGAGTTTCTGGAATATTATGGTTAAATGTTGAATATGTTCCTCAAGTGATTTACTATAAACTATGATATCATCCATATACAAACAGAATTTGTATAAATATGGTCGTAGGATGTTGTCCATAACTCTTTGGAAAGTAGCGGGCGCGTTTTTTAACCCAAAGGGCATGCGCTTAAACATTAGATGTCTATTGTCCACCGTGAATGCCGTTTTCTCTATTGATTTGGAGTCTAATTGAATTTGGTGAAATCCCTGGGCCAAGTCGAGTGTACTGTAGTATTGGCAACGCCCTAAATTATCAAGGATTTCCTCAGTTCGCGGTAGGGGATACTTATCTTCAATAGTTTTTTGGTTCAGCTTCCTAAAGTCTACTACCAATGTCCATTTCTTTTCTCCCGAGGCGTCCAGTTTTTTTGGCACCACCCAGACAGGGTTGCAATACGGGGATTCACTATGTGTGATTATGCCCTGTTCTAATAATTTTCAACCTCCTTAGTGATAATTTCTTCAAGTGGGGTGGATAACGGAAGTTTCTTTGATAAACGGGTTCTTCGTCCGTTGTTCTGATATAATGTTTGACAGCATTAGTGAATGATAAGTCGCAACCGGGAAAAAATAATACATCTGAAAACTGCGAGCAAATTTTAAATATTTCCTCCTGTTCTAAAGCGTTTGCATGCTGTGTGCGGAGGTATTCTCTTATGTCTTTGTCAGAGGCGGAATTAATTTCGAGAGGTTGGGTGTCAATGCTATCTAAAGGCTCGACAAACACCGGTTCTTTAAACTCTAAATTTACGTGTGTTTCAATTGTATAGCACTTGATAGTCTTTTGCATGCAGAATCGCATCATGGAATGACACGCCACAGTATTCAAATCGGGGGACGTAAACGTCACCTTCCTTTATATTAACAGGAATGGCGGTAAACTGTGGGCTTTGAGAGGTTTCGAAGTCACTCTGTCTAAAAGGGGAGTGAAAGTGAAAGGGGATATCCCTATCGCCTAATGTGATGATATTCCTTTTGTAGTCAATTTTTGCTCCTAATCTCACAAAATCAGCGGTACCTATTAAGGCGTCGAAATACCGGTGCCACTTCATGACTCTAAAATTTACAGGAGTTTCAAGATGATATTCTGAAAAAAATGGGAAATTGCACGTTATCATTTCCTAGAGTTTGAGCGTGTACTGATTGGATGCAAAAGGGCTCTTTAAACATACAGTCTGAGAAGAGTGAGTAAGCTATTGAGGATTCATCATCGAGTTGCATGCTCCGCTATCAATTAAAATTTTGAGACCGAATAGAGTTATAAAGGGCAATTGAGGAGCATTGTAAATATTGTTCAAGTCATCTCTGATGATAATTGAGTTAGCCGAAAATCCTGTTGGGTTACGTTGCTTTCTGAATTTAATTGAGCATTCTGAAAAATGATTGGTCTTCGTGATAATATTACCATCACCGTAATCATACAAGTCGTAATTAAGTTCATTAGATCCCTTGTAGAATTGCTCCGGTTCTTCAGAAAATGGAGTATCGAGTGGTGGGGCTTCATCATACTCAATATGTGAGTTTACATTTTGCCTGATTGTTGAAACGCCGGACATAGGTTTAGGGAAGTTGGTCCGTTCTTGTGGCAAACCGTCGACCATAGCACCTGGTGTAGGGTAAGGGCGATTTGCTTGGACTGATAGTCTCGGGGCTGGCGTATCCTGATGCGAGGAAAATTGCAGGGTTGCAAGGTGTCCTGGGCTGAGAGAATCTATGTTGATTTAATACGGGTTGGCTAGGTCTGTGTTGATAATTTGATACATTGCTTTGTACGTTGGGCATTAGCGACCGTTGCGGGGGTGGAACGACTCGAGGTTGAAAATATGGTGGAAAGCTTGTAATAGCATATGGATTGCTGACTTGTCCTCTAAAAGCATTAGGAGTGGCGTAACATTATTAGATTTCGTTACTGGTGGATGACTTTGTTTGGTGTTCCCGAATTGGTCCATATATTGCTCATACATTCTATCGTTGTCGTACGAACGACAAGTTCTAGGGCGTGCCTAGGTCTGTGATTTGTGCATATCGCAAGTATGTAGTGGTATGGTTCTAGGATACCTGCTCTATACGTATTCAAACCTAAATTTCTCCATTTCCTTTAATTTTAAATCTAGAACCTGGTCCTTATAATTTATCTTACGCTAACGATTTATACCTAAGAACAAGAGAGTTTAAACGATCATAGTAGTAATTATAATTCTCGTTAAGTTTCTGGAAACAATTGGAAATTTTTTAACAATATCTCTCGTCTTTAACATCTCCGTACTTCCTGACGAGTTTCTCCTTGAATTTATCGTAATTAGTGTTCGCTTCTATATCTAATACTGCGCGAGCTTCTCCTTTCAATTTTGATTTCAGAACATTAAATAAAAATTCATTGATTAGAACTGCGTTAGGGGTGCCACTGGCTCTTTTGAAATTCTGTATAAATGAGTCGCACCTTGCAATGAAATAATCGAGGCTACAGGAGGGAGTGCCATCAAATTCCGGTAGCAACTGAATGTGGGTATATCTCGAATTTAGAAAGTAATTCGACCTCAACCATATTGAATTTGTATATTAAATCTAGAATTGACAGTAAAGGCAAATTTCAGAGAAAAATTATGAATTAAATTAATATTAGATGAAATAATTTTAAGAATAATTAAATATAATAATAATTAATATTAAATGAAATTTTCGAGAAATATTATGAATTAAATTAATATTAAGTGAAATAATGAAATAAACCAGTTAATCTGAACTTGGGTTTATATAGGATTTCTAAAAGGCAGAAAATCTTTGACGACTACACCTTTTTTCACTAAATCACTGATTTCACAAAATACTTTGTCGGGTTCACTCACACGTTAGAAAAGATGAACAGAAGTTTCCAGCATCCTCCGGCTTGTAGTGAAGAGTCTCGTGTCTCGTTCCTGATGAGTAGATCACAGCGCAGCAGGGTGGTATAGGCAGCAGGCTCGTCGGCAGACGGGCGAAAGGCTCCTTAATTGGTGAAGAAGTTGTCGCGCTCGCTTGCTTCCACAGCTCCAAATTTATCTGGCGAGGATAAATGCTTGCCTACCCGGACACAGGCCCCAGTAATGTAAAGTTGCTAGGCAGGATCTTCTAGGTAACGAAGACACTTTAGACTTTGACAGAAGATTGAATTATTTTACAAATTTTAATACAACTTACTCGCCAACTTACAACTAGATATATGATATATTTTTCATGGCTGCCTCCGTATTTATGTCGACTCGCAGGGCGCTTGTCGTACGCAGGGAGGAGGGAGAGTCAGAGTGCAGCAGTGACGCTGCAAGATGTTATTTGAATTTTGGGTGTAGGGGTGAACTTTAGATGCCCTGACTCAGAGGCATGAGTCAGTGTTTCCTGTTCGTCATTGCGGACCTACCTTGTTTTTCAGGGGTCCGCAATGCCGTTGTGAAATATTAGTTTAAAATTGATACGCTGTGGGCATGTCCGCTGCATTGTAACAACAGGCGGATATGACTCAAGTATCAGAATCACAGATTTTGTAGATTGATAATGATGTTCTTCTTAATGGATAATCGCTCAAGTGAACACTCAAGGTCTTGGGATGATTCCTGTTGCTGAGAGAACTATGGGGATGGTCTCGATCCCGGACGTTCCATTGCTCTTTTACGATAGTGCCAGCTCCTGTATTTCTGGATTTTAGAATTATATACTTTGGTGAGATTGCTTGTTTCTGCGACTGCTTATCAATAAACCATACTTTTTCTTGTTTTATCCAGAAATGTCATGTCAGGTCTCATTGTAGTAGACTGTTTGATCTGTCAATACACTTCTGTTTCAGTATAACTTTTAGTTAACATTTTCTATGACATTTTGTGGGATATACTTGAGCATGGTATGTTATGTGTTAGTGCCAACCCATAGATTTTCAAAGCTGGGCGTGGATAATTCGGTCGACCATATCATGTCCTTTATATTCTGCAGAGCCAGTATGCTACAGCCTGCTATGATATGTTGTATCGTCTCATGAGATTGACCACAGGCACGACAGTTATCGCAGGGCACCTCCGTGTCATTGACGATAAATTTGAGCAATTCTTTGTTGCAATAACTTGGTCTTGGATTGCAACCATGAAACCCTCCGTCTCAGGGAACAGATATCCGATGGTGAGCCACTTGTACGACATAACAACGTCTACATTTGAATTGGCTATCTCTGCAGGATATCTCCCATGAAGTGCCTTCTGTTTCCATATTCAATCTCCCGTCAAAGATGGTCTGAGGTCCATATCTGTTTCAAGCTGAGAGCTGTGTAATTGTCATCTGCCTCCTGGAGAACTGTGTGAAGCTGGGATGATACAGCTTTGTTTCGGAAATATCGCGCATATTGATAATCTGTTTTGTGTGTAGACTTCAATTTAATGATGCCACGACCTCCCATCTTCCTCGGGGGGTGATTTGAACGGAATTTTCGGGTGATGATATTTGTTGCGGGTCAATTGAACTCCGATTAGTCTCTCCAATAATTCCAGATCAGCTTTTGGACTATTTGATGAACCGAATGAGGATGTTATTACGGGTATTTATTTTATTATTATATATTATTATTATTTACAGCTTTCTTGTACATGTTTTATGAGTCACATAGATATTTCTATCAAGACATGATTTTGTAGTACAATACTTTTAACAAACATATTTTTATTTTAAGAGCTGATTAGAGGGTAAAAATTCTACAAATATAAATTTAAACACTTAATTTATACATTAAAAAGTAAATAATACTTTAACACATTTATTTAGGAATCCATAAATCTTCTGACTAAAGAACACGTGCTCAGGATCACAGCTTTCTATAGATTGATGATAATGTTCGTCACGATCCAGTTTATTCAGAGAGTGCTTCAGGACGGTAGGTATCACCTGTTGATGAGAGGGCGATCGGTACAATTTCACGACCAACACAAGCCACAGCTCCTTTACAACTTGTGTCTGTACTTTTGAATTTTCTTTTGGACGTTGTGTCGAGGTTGCTGGTACCTATAATTGTTATGACTATCAGCCATAATTTTCTTTTAGATGTATCCCAGAGTATCTCGGATGTATCCCATCCGGCCTGTTATGATGAACTGTTTTGTCGGTCAATACGCTTCGGTCCCGGTATACCTATTAGATATTTTGTGGATGGTACTTGTAGTATGGTCTATCAAATTACCAGTGTCGGCCCGGTGGCCGAGATTGCTAGGGTGTAGAGATCTCGACCGAAGGGTCGCGGGTTCGAGTCCCGCCTCGGCATGATTCATTTGTGTTCGTCCTTTCACCCTTATCAGCACCATATCGTTTCATCTTCATAGTTACCATACTGTTAACACCAATAGTGGTCGCAATGACCTAGATGTTGATGCGACCTTAAATAAGCAATTAAAAATCACTAGCAATTCCACATTTACTTGCAAGTTTTGCGTGGATGATTCGTGCTGCTATATTGTGCCTCTGTTTATAATCCGTTGGGGCCAGCAACGCAAACCCGTAGCGATGTGCTGGGTCGTTTCTTGACCAACAGCACAAGTCCGGCATATATCAGAAGGCACTTCGGTGTCTCTAATAATGTTCTTGAGATAATTTTTGTCGCAATTACCTGGTCCTGAATTGCTATCAAGAATACATCAGACTCATGGTACAGATATCCTATTTAAGCCACTTGTACGATAAGCAGACGTCGACATTTGATTTTATTATTTCTTAGGATATCTACCATGAAGTGATTTTTGTTTCCATTGTTGTAACTCCTCCATTTGTGTTGATTGTTCGTGTAATAATTTTTTCTGTTTAAGGTTGAGGGTATATAGTGTTTCGTCCACTTGCTGAATTACTCTGTGTAGCTGATGACAAGGCTTTCTCATTGAAATACTCTCTCAGTTTCCTTTGTTAGTGTTATTCTTGATATATCTCTTTGGATGTGGTATTTGAACCGAGTCATTTGAACCCTGATAATTCTCTCCAGTGAGTCCAAATCGGCTCTGGTTTATTTTATCATGCGTAATAGTAAGTAATCGCAGATATAGCATATGTATTAATCACTGTTGTAAAATTACGAAAGGTGAGGAGGTATTCAGTATGGTATTCAATCTCTAGTAAACTCTGTTTTCAACTTCTCTTTTATCTGTGTATGATCATTTTAGTTGTTTGTTTTTGGTTTTATGTATGTAACTCCTCACTTAGTTGTCTGGAGTTTCTTTGAGGTAATGATTCACAAGGGTCAATATCTTTTCATGGAGACATGTAATCTCTTGAACCAGATGTTATGAAGCCCAACAAGACCAGGGCATTTTCAACTATCCAGCTTACAAAGTATCCCGTAATATATCCTAGGAATTTCGCTGGTTTCCATGTATCTGATAGTATCAGTGTGATTCGTAACATCATTCATCCATGATGGGCTGTCTTGAAAGTGGCCTTCTGTTGAACATATTCCCCAGAATTCTTCTAGCTGACTTCACTGGTAGCTGAACGCCTGAATTTCTACTTTCAATATTCTATAAAACACTTTTGGTTTGTATCGAATGTTTGGTTATCAATTTTCGCTTTAACTCACTTTAGCTCTTATTATAGTCTCAATCTTTGGCTGTAAAGGCAAGTTTTGTTTAAGTATCAATATATTCTTCTCTAATCTTAGTTTCGGGATTGTACGTGGCGTGTTTGCGATGCATTCTCATGATTTTTATGCTTTTTCTTCTCATCTTTTGCTTTATTTCCCACAGATATGCTTCCAGAACCGCATCTGATATGAGCTGCTTTATTCTCTTCTCCAGCCTTATCTCCAGGTGGTTCATGCGTTGTCAGTGCTCTTTGTTGTTCTCGACTTTCAATAATTTTCCCACCATTTGCTCTTTACATGCATTGCCATGCAATAAATGGTGAATCATTTATTCATCATTCGGTCATTCATCAGTTGGTCGTTGTGATATTTTGTAATTTGTTCCATTTCATGGGAAGTATATTTTAATTTGCCAGTTTTATCAATTGTGCTATTTTCTTAGAACTGGTTTGTTTTGGTATTCTTGGTAGTTTGATATCAAATCCCAGTTTTCTGTTTTGTTGTCCGATATTGCTGACGGAGTTGTTGAAGCTATAATCATATTTCAATAAAATTTCTAGAGTGTTGGTGATCATTTCGGCAAGAACTAAGTAGATCGTGGAGGATAATCGTGTCCGATTGAGATATTTGAGGCATTAATTCCACAAAGGACTATTGCTTCTGCCGCCCTTCAATCTGTCGTATCTCTGTCTGACTTCCGCTTTAATTTCGTCCGTCCCGATATGCGAGACGTACTTTGCAGACTTGTAAATTAACGCTCTTGGTCTGCTAGCATTCTTTCTCTGATATGAGTTAAGTGTGGTAACGTTCCATAAAACGTTTATGTAATTCCTAACGGAAAACTAAATAGACGCTGCTGTGTGCTGGAATATCCTTACAATATTCTCATTCATGTCAGTTGTCCATTGTAATCTCCGTCTTGGCAGGCCTGCCTGAGTGGTCCCAAGTGACGTTCAGGAAACACTGTTGGCAGGCGTAGCTCATTGTTTGTGGGTGCGTTTGTCGGCTGTAGTATTTTCGGGTGGCCTGGTACGCCTCCGTTCAGCGTCACACCAATAGCGGCTTGCATGCTGTCACGACAGGCGCCAGCTCAGTCCCGACCTGGCGATCCCCAGGTAGGGCTCATTTTCGAGGCCTTACGACTGTTTATCGAATCTCCATACAGTTAATTATGAGTTGCCATTGCCCTGTTAGCCATTACTGATTCATTAGTATCGTTGCCCGTCCCCGCGTGGCATAGATGTTCTTTGCTGGATTTCGGGGACAAATTATTATTATTATTATTATCATCGTCATCATTATTTTCCGAATTGTTCACTCTCTGCACTATGTGCAGAAACATTCACCTGACGTATTCACCTGACGTATTCACCTGCTCGTATATGCTCGGTCGATGTCACAGAGACAAGATACGAACGAATGTTTTTCTTTAGACATTTCAATCAATTGTGTCCCAATCAGCAGTTCACTCCAGGAATTCTCTACTATTCTGCAGCTGTCAATATTTGCTTTCACATTTGCTCTACGCATGAAAACAGTAATTCCAAACTTGCTACTCTTCGAGACTGCTCTATACCAAGATACTTGTACAGTTAATTATGTTCTAATGATTTAATAAGATCGCCACTTTGCGTCTCGTATTCCATTTCCTCGTCAATTTGCCTACGAACCACGTTAACTGTTCTACACTTATCTATCAAAACACATTCGATGTCTTCAGCGAAAGTTTCGATGATATTAAGAAGCTGCTTCTACGAACTGGTTGTTGATGCTTACAGCTTTATGTTGATGCATACACTTATGCCAGACGGAAAGTCTGTATTAAAAGTTCTGGCTCTTTATCTCATAGCCGTATTTAAATGCTGCTGTGAATGATAGGGTTCAGAGCCAACAAACCCAAAATGGCTCAAAGAATCTCCTTGAAGATACCAGAGTTTGTGTTAATTTTATTTGTGATAATGTTCATTCCTTGGCTTTTAATACAATTTCTGTCTTCCACATTGTTGTTAGGGTTGACAAAAGTCTATCAAATTAGGATGGATTTTGTATATTATTAGCATGTCTATAAGCCAGTCATGTGGGCAGAATCATAAGCTTTTTGATAATCTATGTACGCTGCAAATATATTTATTTGCTTATTACTCGTTTGTTTCAAGACTACTGAGTCAATAATTAGTTTGTTCTTTACAGCCTAGCTGATTCTTTCTTACATTCTTTTGTTATTCTGCTAGGATATTGCTACCACTACAGTGATGCAGAATCTTGGACACACATGACGTTAAAAGTTTGTAGAAGTGTTCAAGCGCGTTGAGGACCTATATCTTGCTCGATCCTGGAGCCCTTTGGTAGATGTCAACATGTCGTCAAATGATGCGGAATGCTTTGGAGTTCTTCAATAAATATATTCAATGAACTTACTATGCAATACTGATAAATTCTTCAGCCAGAAATCATGAATTTTATCGCTTCCAGAGCTCTTTCAATTCTTTAGTTTGGCAAGGATATGCTTTATTGTTTCAATTTGAAGCTCTTCATGGATACAAACGTTTCTACTGATTTGCGAATTGTTTCCAGCCAGCTTCTTTACCATTATATTTAATTTCAGCTGACTGTATACCACTCCCAGTAGCCCTCGACTTCTTTAGTTGGCGTCAAGTTTGTCTCGGCATCTTGTACGTGTAAAGATTTATTGCTTTCTGGTCCTTTAAAGTTTGAGCATTATGATACTTTCTCTTATGACTTTTTATAACGTTTTAACCGTTTTGCAAACGCGCTCAATTTTGACTGTGTCTAGATCAGTGGCGAAGCGTTAAGAGGCTTTTGAGGCTTAGACTACCAAAATTCTAGAAATTTAATTATAATTTCAAAATACGAAATAGATAACTTAGTATGGAAGAACTCGGTTTCAGAGATTCTCTCTTCGGAATTTTTTTATACGCGCGCTGTGGTCTTATGTCTTTCTGCAGCGGCGACTCTTCCTTTGTGAGGCTTCGTGGCGATAGCCTCCGCGCCCGCTGAGGGTAGGGAGCGGGGAATTGCAATGTGAACTAGGCAACTAAGCACTTCAGTACGTGTAGCCTGGTACTACTTCAGTACGTGCGCTGGACTGCTGTAGAACTGTTTCTTTAACAGTCGAACGCATATTCCAGAGATTTAGAAGTAAGTTACTTCAAAATTAAATGTGAGCGTTTTAATATATATTTTGTATGAAGTGGCACAAACTGAGAGAACACTTAATCATTTATTTATTAAATGAAATGAAGAACCTTTTCCAGTTGGTCTTGTGAAATCAAATGCATGTATAAAGACACAAGGTTCACACCTCATTGAAATAGCTGATGGGAAACAAAACGAATTTTTCAATATTCGTGGTAAAGAAATATCGTTGGCTGCCGGGTGTTTTCAAACTAATAAGTTATATTGTTATACTCTCAATTTGTATAGCGGTGAAAAAGAATGGACATCAGCTGTATGTGGTGTCAGTAACCAAAATCTTCGTGAGAAAGGCAGAAAAAATCAAACGTAAAGAAAACACCTGCAAAATGAAGAGAGTTTCCATTTATTAGGTCGCCAGAGAATTGAACACTCTTCCGAAGGTGCCAAGTTTCAAGCTATTAAGTATAATGAGCTAGTAAACAAAACAGATTAGTAGTCGAGAGACTAATAGATGTATGATTTTAGGAAAACAGAACTTGCTTTTAGAGGACGTACGGAAGATGAAACTTGAAAATTAAGGAAAGTATCTTGAATTATTGGATCTTTTATCTGAACAATGTATTCGTGACCATTTGCAGAGTACTTCCAGTTCCAAAGGTACATCAAGTACTATTCAAAATAAACTGATTAAATCGTTCATAGAGTAATGAGTTAGCATATTAATTGCGGTCTTGTAAATTCGTTGTGTCCAAGCAGATGAAACTCTTGATGTTTCTTGTAAATCGCAAATTAATGTTATTGTTAGATTCTGTGCAGAAGAAGGTCTCAAGGAAAGATTTATTGGTTTTACGATGTTTCAGTGATAACAGTGCCTTGGACTATCAAACGATATTATCAATATGCTTAATTCTTATGATATTACTGACAAAATTGTAAGCCAAACAGATGATGGGGCCGTTACGGTAGAAGATCGAGGTGGTGTGCAACATGTTGTTAAAGGAGTATGTCCTCTAGCTGTATTTTACATTGTTATGCTCATAAACTAAATCTAGTAATGTTACATTGTTCGAAAAATATCAAACAAGTTAGGTTTTTTATTTATATTCTTGCTGCTTTCCACACCGTTTTCAGCAAGTCTTCAAAAAGAACACAACTCTTGGAGAGTAAAGGTTTCAGGCTACCCCAAATATGCAGCAAGCGTTGGAATTTTAAATCTCGAGCTGTTCATATAATTTATAGAAAATACAATGATATGAAAGACATTTTCCAAAATATCCACTATGATGAATACTGGGACCCCTAGTCATTCGACTGTGCTTCTAGTCTGTTAAATATCTTCTTTTGTATATAATGACATATTTGTGTATATTGACCATCTTTTTGAGCTCCTACAACAAACAATTTCATCAGATGTAAATATGTGCAATTCTGAGGTAAAAAATCGGAACATTAAAAAACATGAGACCAGAACAAACTCTGACTTCTTGCCTTGAACGGCGTAATATATTTTATAATGAATTAGGTAATATTGACCAAAATATCCAGCCCTTAAAACTTTTGGCTAATGAAATCTTAGACATTAATCATTCAAATGGAAACTCGTTTCAGAGATCTGGAAAATATGCAATTTATTGAGTTACTCGACAAACATACGTTTGAAAATTATAAAATAAAACAAAACTACAAAATTGAATGGACTTTTGACAACTTATCCGTTTCAAAAAAGATCAACTGGAAAATGAATTAAAATCATTTACATCGATAAAGAAAAATACCTGCCAGAGACCTTATGAAGTACACTGAAAATGATCGAATATCTTAAGGAAGTTAAAATTAGCTAAGTTGATTTTGAATTTCCAGTTACATGCTTAGAGGGAAAAAAGAGTATCTAAAGGA